>JAYMTP010001981.1:0-21477 GCA_036897365.1 Geranium brycei
GCGCGGTCGCGGCCTCGAGTTCATGGTCGGTAATCTCAATCTCGACTCAAGCCATGAATTGGCATTGAGCTTCTTCTACGTCTTCTTTGACCTAGCGAAAACGGCATGAAAATTTGGACGGGGGAGTTGCAGAGAGAAACGAACAAGAAGAAAGAGATATTACCTTCTCTGATGTGGAGATTAATTAATTGATTAAAATTAATTAAATGTTTAACCGTTAAAAAAGAAATCAAATTACCTCTACCTTGAAGACAAAGTGCATTTGGGATAGAGACCAAAAAATGGCATAATCCCTAATTCGCTTTTCCAGCAAATTGGGTTTGATTTTTGTGAGTTGGTTAGGTTTTGCTTTTTGATTTTTGTGGGTGGGTTGGGTTTTGATTTATTTGAAATCGGATATGGGAATCAAGTTAATGTTTTCAAATTTTAATTTGAGCTTTAAAGTAGAGAAAAAAATTAGAAATATAGAGATGGAAATTAAAGAGTAATAAATGGTAGATTTTTTGAAAATTTAATGGTTAGTTGAGGGCATTTTGGACCTTTTGACCAGAAACTAACACCGTCAGACCTAAGTGAAACATTAGTAAACTACGGGGACTTCACAGAACGACTTTTTTTTGCGAGGGATTTAAGTGAAAATTGTGTAAATTACGAGGGAGGTAAGTGAACTTTTCCCAAAAATAAAAATAAGAGTTGACCAACTTTGACCAGGTTGACCCGTTGAAAACTCGGTAAAATTGAAAAACCGAGATCGAGCTTCAAAACTCGGCTGACTCGATTTTACCTAGATCTCTAGAAGAAATCGGGGAGTTCGGGAGTTTTAGAACATTGGTATTGGTCTTCATTCACATGAGCCACCTTGGCTAAACCATCTGATAATACATATGCTCCTCATGTCCTCATGCATCACATAATGTACCATTTCTCAGCGAACCTGTTTGTTGCACAGATGCACAATGTAATGTATTGCATCACATGATCAGCTTTGATTTTCTGCCCAACTTTTCACTTACCCTTTTCAGGATGATAAATGCATTTGAAGAGCAGATAGGATCTGCAGTGGAAAGTGCCATTACAAAGAAACTTAAGGAGGGGATTTTAAAGCTAGATTCCGTTCTGCAGGATCTTCCAAAAGAAATCCCCGTGGATGATAATGCTTCGCTGAACGTAACGTTTGTGGATGACCCTTTACTGAGTAATTCTTCTATTGGGTTTGAGATCAATGGACTATTCACCGCAGGCAAAATGGTTCCTATTACAGAACACCAGAATAAGAATCTACAAGCTGTAGTTTCCTGCCAAGATGCACCAAAAATGCTTGGAATCTCACTAGATGAAGTCGTATTTAACTCTGCATCGGTCTTGTACTATGATGTGAGTATTGAAATATAATATACCATATCTTCTTCTCAATGTGTGTTTATTAATCTATATTTTTTCCACATTATTCAAGTGTAATTAAATATAATTTATTTTTCTCTGGTCAGGCAGAATTTATGCAATGGATTGTGGATAAGGAAACTGTACCAGATCAGTCTCTACTAAACACTGCTGGATGGAGATTTATTGTTCCTCAACTGTACAGAAAATACCCAAAGGATGATCTGAACATGAATATCTCCCTATCTTCTCCCCCAGTCATAAGAATTTCAGAGCATAAGATCGATGCCACTATTTATGCAGACTTGATTATCGACGTTTTGGAGGCAGACAAGATAATACCAGTTGTATGCATCTCATTGGTAAGATTGATTAATAGGAATTTAGCAGCACCTAACCATCCGATCCCTCATTTCAATTATTGTACGTGTTGTTTGTTTTCTGTTTTCTTCTTTTCCAGTTATAGCGGTTTGTGTATTTATCCCAGTTGCCTTTTTCGGCACTCAGATGCCAATCGCATAAATACTTTAAGAACCTTCATGATGATCATATCGTTAAGTGTGCTCGGACTTGATACAAGTCTAACATTTGGCGACATGCAGAAGTACCACGGCACCTTGGAGCACGTTGATAAATATTTGTCATATCACATATCTGAATTTGTGATGACTCATTGCATCAACATAGTAAAAGTCAAGAAAAGCTCTCTTGATGCCACTGTTCTGGTACCATCTTTATGAGCGTTAGGGGAGAGATTATCGTTCTGATTCCTGGCCTTAATTACCAATCTCATTTTGACAATTGATAGACCATGGTTGCACTTTATAGCATATATGAAATAATAGCAACTATAAATCGATTACCCGATAGAATCCAAGCTGATTTTAAGTTAAGCATCTATTAATAGATTTTGATTGTGAGAATAAGAATCTGAAAGGTGAGCTCTTGCCGATTTCCTATAAAAGCCTAATAGAAGTACTATGCATTTGATGTTAATGCTATTATGAAGGCAGTATAGCGATTATGGTACTGATAGCTACATAGATCGTCTCAACATTGAGATGTTTGTGAGTATGTAAATTTTTTTGCATCCCCATCGGCCATCACACTCTTTCTTGTTTTGTGTTGATCTAGGTGATTCAGGGCTCAGGTTCAGTTAAGATCTTGAGTAACAACAACCTTGCTGGCAGTGTGAAACTAGATGACTTCACAATGTCATTGAAATGGAGCGAGATTGGAAATCTGCACATGTCCCTAATTCAGGTACCCCTACTCTTGTGAGACTTACTGAACAATTTTCTCTATCATGGGTTGGCAAAAAGCAAGGTTTTAAGTGTCTCCTTGACTGTCCTTACTAACTTCTGCAATCTCGTCATGCAGCCGGTCATTTGGACACTAATACAAACCGTCTTCGTGCCTTTTGCCAACTCTCACCTTGGAAAAGGGTTCCCTTTGCCTATTATTCACGGTTTCACTCTCCAGAATGCTGAAATAATCTTGTCAAATTCGAGAATAACGGTTTGCAGCGACGTTTCATACTCCGAATCACAGAATTTGACTCGATCCATCGTTCCATATCAAGTAGACAGACTATAATACAAGGTGTCTGATAAATGCTTACATGGAGGAAGAGTGAATTTCATGTCCCCCAATTGTACAAAATATATATACCTTGAACAAAATCTGGTGAAACCATTTTATTTAAGCTGTGAAGTAAATATATTTAGATTGATGATGAAACTGTTGCAGCAAGTGCATTTGTTTTTATATGGTTTATCTTGCATATCTGATTCTTTTGTAAGAGATTGCAGAAAATAAGATTTCAACAAAATCAATTGTTGAATCCAAACCAATGTTGTACAAACTTGCTCACCAGAATTTGCCTGGTTGGTCAAGATGAGTTTCATCTTTCTCGAGAACCAGCGTTCGAATCCTGGTGGGAGTTAGATTAGATTTGTTGCTTTAGTGCATATAAAACTTGTATGTAAAATAAAATGATGTCTGAACAAAACTTTACCCAAGTCCAAGATACTGAGGAAAAAAGCACAGCAGAGGATCATGAATTCAGGTAAAATAAAGAACTCCAGTGAAGTACTGGTAACATATACCTCTTTTTAGCTTCATTTTATGCAATTACAAATCTGCAGAGAACTAGGATCCAACTGACTTGTAAATTTGCCTCAGTCTTTTTGCAACATCAATCATTGTAGGTCTTTCTTCTCCTACTGTGTGGATGCAACTCAGAGCCAGGGTTGAAAGAGCCAGCAGCTGCTCATGCTCCACCACTCCCTCCCTCAGCATGCTCGGGTCAACGATATCTATCAACTTCTTGTGCTCCTCTCCATGCCCAGTGCGGCCAGGAAACATGACATACTCGTCGTTGCCAAGAAACTCAACTATAACGACCCTGTATCCGGCCATGAGATGAAACAGAAACATCCCAAACAGATAAACATCTGCCTTGTCAGTCAAGTAACCCGATGCTGCATACTCGGGGGCGATGGAACCAGTCCTCCCTTGAATATCAGTTTCTACATGTGACTGCCCGTCGGGAATGGATATGGAGAGGGAGAAATCAATCAGCCTAGCAACACGATTCTGATCCAAAATGATCGACGAGACTTTAATGTCCCTGTGAATGACGGGTCTGGGAAATGCAGTGTGGAGATAAGAAACTGCATTTGCTATGTCCATAGCAATCCTCAGTCTCTGCTTCCATGTCAGTGACTCATGAGGACTCTCACTCTCCAGACACTGAGAAAGTAGCATGTCCCCTACAAATTCGTAAACTAGTACCGGATTTTCAGTCTCCAAGCAACATCCTAGTAACCTCAGACAGTTTTTGTGAAAACTCATGTTTGAACCTATGACTATGTCTTTGATGATGTTTTCTACGCCAAAGTGAGATCCATGAACATCATACCTCTTGATGGAAACTCGGCGATCTTGCAGGAACCCTCTGTACAATCTGTAACTAGCGTCGCGTACAAATTTATGTCTGTGATGATAGTTGTTTGTGGCTGCAGCGATTTCTTCTGCGGAAAATGTCTGGATAGGGTTGCATCTTCCATTGCAGGAGGCAACAACCTCTTCCAAAAGCATCTCCCCATTTTTCAGGAACCATTTTGTATCTTCTTTCGGATTTGCCTTCACTCCAAGCCTTTGGAGCAACTTCATTGCCTGTAAAATAAAATAAAAAACTTCACTTTAATATCATCCAAAAAAGGCTACTTGGAGAGCACTTGATTCTAGCATCATGTGCATGTATGCTCAATTGGGAGTTTCAAGTATATGTTGAAAAATCAAATTAACAGCAAAAACGCGGGGAACAGATTATTTATATGCAATTGTATCAGTTTTATTCTGCAACTACAAGATTCAGACAGGCTCAAAACAGCAGATTATGCAGATGAAATCTGAACTCCATGTTGTTGGAAAAAACAAGAGAACATACCTGTATGCGTGAACGTTCAACTCAGAAATCAAGATAAGGGAGATCAAATATTTAAATAAAACCATGACTTCAATTTAAATAAGTAAAATAAATTGACTCTCCTTCACTACCTGGGTCATGCAAGCATGAGACAGATACCAGGAAATTTCATCATGTTCAAGACTGAGGAGTCAAAACGGTGTCGTTTAGAGCAGATATAGAAATGACTCAAATATTATAGTATGAACTTGTAAAATGATGTCTGAATAAAAATATAGCCGTTTATCCAACTTTTGTGCTGATACAATTACAAATATGATCAAAACACAAGAACCAATCTTGCACAAACCTAAACTAACCTGTAAATTTGCCTCAATCTTTTTGCAACATCTATCATTGTTGGTCTCTCTTCTCCCGTTTTGTGGATGCAATTTAAAGCCAGAGTTGACAGAGCCAGCAACTCCTCATTTCCCACCATTCCTTCTCTCAGCAAGCTCGGGTCAACGATCTCTATCCACTTCTTGCGCTCCTCTCCATGTTCTGTTCGGCCTGGGAACATGGCATACTCGTCGTTGTCAAGGAGTGTAACTCGAGAGACACGATATCCGGTCAAGAGATTGAACAGGAACATGCCAAAAAGATAAACATCCGCCTTCTCAGTCAGATAACCCGTTGCTATGTACTCTGGTGCACCAAAACCTGTCCTTCCACAAACTGAAGTCTCTAAATGTGACTGACCTTCGGGAATGGATATGGGGAGGGAGAAATCAACCAATCTCGCAACAAGGTTTTGATCCAAATTGATCGAAGAGGCCTTGATGTCACGATGGATAATGGGTCTGGGAAATGTAGTGTGGAGATATGCAATTGCGTGGGCAATATCCATTGCTATCCTTAATCTCTGCTTCCATGTCAACGGCTCGTGAGGACTTTCACTTTCCAGACACTGGGAGAGGAGCATGTCCCGTACAAATTCGTAAACTACCATGGGATATTCCGTCTCTAAACAACATCCTAGTACCTTCAGACAGTTCTTGTGGACACTCATGTTCGAACCTATGACAATGTCTTTGATGATACTTTCAACACCAAATAAAGATGCATGATGATTGTCATACCTTTTGATGGAAACTTGACGATCTTGCAGAAACCCTTTGTACAATCTGTAAGTATCCCATACAAAATCACGTCGGTGATGATAGTTGTTTGTAGCTCTGGTGATTTCTTTTGCAGAAAATGTCTGAATAGGATTGCATTTTCAATTACAGGAGGCAACAATCTCTTCTGGAAGCATCTCTCCATTCTTCACAAACAGATTGTTAGCTTCTTCTTTTGAATTCCCCATCATTCCAATCTTTTGGAATGCCTTCATTGCCTACACCCAAAACTAACACTTTAGTTTCAGGGTGAACAGTCTTATATGAGATTCACTATGTCACCAGTTTGGGAGTAGATGTGGGGTGAAAGTTAGGCGAGGGATTAGTCTAAAAATACTTCAGTTTCGTGCCCACTTGGACTGACCTAGTTGGCCAGGACGAACATGGTCTTGTATGAGATCTAGTGTTTGAATTCAAGTGAGTCACATGTTTGAGACCATGTGTGGTATGAGAGTTAAATTAGGAATTAACATTTGGTTAAACTAAAAATACTTTAGTTTCATACCCAAATGGTTAGGACGAACATTATCTCATGTGAGATCCAATGTTTAAATCACAATGGGTCGCCTATTTGGGAGCAAGTGTGGGTGAGAGTGAGGTTAGGGATTAACTCTTGATTAATCTAAAAACACTTCAGTTTCATGCCTTGAGCTAGCCTAGTTGACCAGGACGAATATGGTCTCATGTGAGATACAATGTTTGAATCCTAGTGAGTCGCCTGTTTGGGAGCATGTGTGAGATGAGAGTCAATTAAGAGTTAACACTTGATTAATCTAAAAACACTTTGGTTTCATGTCCATTTGGGTTGACCTGATTGGTCATGACATTGTCTCAAATGAAATCCAGTATGAATCTCAATGGGTCACCAGCTTAGGGGTTGGAGTAATGTGAGAGTTAGGCCAAAAGAGTAACCTTTGATTAATCTAAGAACACCAGTTTCATATCATCCGTAAAATCTGGACTGGTACTATAGGGAACTAGATCATGCACAGCTATGGAAATGAGTAAATGTTTTCAAGTTGTCACGGTTAGGTTTATGATGTATGCTTGTCTAAAAAATGATGCCTGAATAAAAATTTACAAGTCCAACATACTGATGCAATCACATATATGATCAAAAGACAAGAAGCAATCAGCACAAACCTAAACTAACACAGAACTGACCTGTAAATTTGCCTCAATCTTTTTGCAACATCTATCATTGTTGGTCTTTCTTCTCCGGTTTCATGAATGCAACTTAAAGCCAGAGTTGACAGAGCCAGCAACTCCTCATTTCCCACCATGCCTTCTCTCAGCATGCTCGGGTCAGTGATTTTTGTCAACTTCTTGCGCTCCTCTTCATGTTCTGTACGGCCTGGGAACATGGCATACTCATCATTGTCAAGGCGTGAGACTCGAGAGACACGATATCCAGTCAAGAGATGGAACAGGAACATGCCAAACAGATAAACATCCGCCTTCTCAGTCAGATAACCCGTTGCTACGTACTCTGGTGCACCAAAACCTGTCCTTCCACAAACTGAAGTCTCTAAATGTGACTGACCTTCGGGAATGGATATGGAGAGGGAGAAATCAACCAACCTTGCAACAAAGTTTTGATCCAAAATGATAGATGAGGCTTTAATGTCACGATGGATAATTGGTCTGGGAAATGCAGTGTGGAGATATGCAACTGCGTTAGCTATGTCCATTGCTATCCTCAATCTTTGCTTCCATGTCAACGGCTCGTGAGGACTTTCACTTTCCAGGTAATGGGAGAGGAGCGTGTCCCCTACAAATTCGTAAACTACCATGGGATATTCCGTCTCCAGGCAACATCCTAGTAGTTTCAGACAGTTCTTGTGGACACTCATGTTTGAACCTATGACAATGTCTTTGATGACACTTTCAACACCAACTAAAGATGCGTGATGATCATCATACCTTTTGATGGAAACTTGACGATCTTGCAGAAACCCTTTGTACAATCTGTAAGTATCCCATACAAAATCACGTCCGTGATGATAGTTGTTTGTGGCTCTGGTGATTTCTTTTGCAGAAAATGTCTGCAATAGGATTGCATTTGCCATTACATGAGGCAACAACCTCTTCTAAGAGCATCTCTCCATTCTTCACAAACCGATCGTTAGCTTCTTCTTTCGAATTCCCCATCATTCCAAGCTTTTGGAGTGCCTTCATTGCCTGCACCCAAATCAAACACTTCAGTTTCATGTCCACCACTTGAGTTGGCCTAGTTGGTCAGGGCGAACACCAGTCTTATATGAGATTCACTTTTTGAATTCTAGTGAGTCACTTGTTTAGGAGTTGATGTGAGATGAGAATTAGGTTAGGAATTAACCATTGGTCAATCTAAAAGCACTTCGATTTCATGCCCACTTGGGGTTGGCCGAGTTGGCAATAACCTACATTATCTCATTTGAAACTCAGTGTTCGAATACCAGTGAGTCACGTTTGGGAGCAGGTGTGGGGGTGATAGCCAGGTTAGGATTAGCCCTTGATTAATCTAAAACCACTTCAATTTCATGGCACCTGATTGGGAGCATGCATGAGGTGAAAGTTAGGTTAGGGAGTAACCCTTAGTTGATTTAAAACACTTCAGTTTCACGCCCATTTGGGTTAGTCTAGTTGACCAAGATGAATACGGTCGTATGTGAAATCCGGTGTTTGAATCCTAGTGAGTCAAGTGTTTGGGAGCATGTGTGGGGATAAAAGTTTGGTTAAGAGTTAACCCTTGTTAATCTAAAGACACTTTAGTTGGTTGGTCAAGACAAACATTGTCTCGGGTGAAATCCAGTGTTTGAATCTCAATGGGTCACCTGCTTAGGGGTTGGAGTTATGTGATAGTTAGGTCAGAGACTAACCTCTCATTAATCTAAAAACACTTCAGTTTTTCATATCATCCATAAAATCTGGATAGGTACTAGGGAACCAGATCATGCACAGCTATGGAAATGAGTAAATGTTTTCAAGTTGTCACAATTAGGTTTATGATATATGCTTTATCTATAGTCAAATTAACAGCAAAGACATGGGAAATAGATACAAAAATATCACTATTATACCTGCAGCTTCAAGATTTAATAACATGCTCAATCTAAGAACAACAGACCATCCAGCATCAAATCTGAACCTCAGGTTCTTGAAAACAAAGGAAATAGAGAAAAGAGGATTTACTTACCTGACTGAATCTACAGTTCAACCTAGAGATCAAGGTAATAGTCACCAAATACTGAAATGAAATCACAACTTTAAATTGACTGTCAGATATTGACCCTTTCATCATCTGGGTCAGGTCAAGTCAAGAGACAAGCCACCTGGAAATTTCCTCACGAAACGGTGTCGTTATGAGCTGATACAGAGATTATGAACCAAACCAAATATCTATCTTCACTGGCAAGAGCAAGAGGAAGAGAGGAAACTGATAAACCTCTCCAAAGCCCTCACTCACCACCACAAAATGCAAACTTCACTGACCATTTTGCCCTCCAACACCACTTCAATTTTCCCTTTCCACCAACCCATAAACCCCCATCCTCACAGACCACCAGCACCCCATAACCCTTCCCTCCACACCCACCACCACAGCCATGTGAGTCCCATAAGCTCCCTCAGAGGGAGTGGAGATTTGTATTCTGTGCTGGGACGAGAAGAAGAGTACAGGAAAGCGAGGTCACAGGTCCTCCGGAAAGAACTGGACTTGGAGGGTTTCACAATCGAGGGGATTTCTGTTGGGGGCCAAGAAACTTGCATCATGGTTCCTCAATTCAAGTGCGCCTTTGATATTGGTAGGAACCCAGCTCGTGCTTTCCAGCAAAATTTTGTGTGTATCACTCATGCCCATCTTGATCACATTGTAAGCTCTCTATATCTTGTTTTGAGTCAGACCCATTTGCTAGATTTTGATATTTTTGCTGGTGGCAAGAATGGAATTATTGTTTTGATTATGGACTGTGGTTGCTATTTGGAATTCTTGTTCTGGGTGGATTTGCAATTGGAGGCAAATGCAGTTGACATGTGCTGGGTTTTTTAGAATTAGTGTTACTGAATTGGTTTCTGGGCATTGCCTGTGTTTTCTTGAAATCAAAATGTTGGGTTTTAGTGATAGACTAAAAGTGTGTTCTGTGGACTTTGGATTCGGGTTTGGCATTACTTGGCGAAATGACGGTTTGAGCTTCCATGGTGATTAGTTTGATGTCTATAAGCATATCTCGGGCTATATCATATGTCTATTGACTTCACTCTAAACCAAAACGGGGATGAAATAGGTTATAAATTGTAGTTGGATTCAGGTTGCATGAATGTACAGTTGTTTGAGCCCAATTAATAGATATGTAAATTTGTTAGTGGATCCATAAGCTTTAGACGTGTTGGAATTTTCAAATGGATGCTAGCTAACTAGATAAGTAGTTAGATTCAAGTTGTATATGTATATAATATATTGCAGGTTGAGCTGAATAAAGTTCCATTTTGTGTGCACGAAAAGAGGATGCAGAACGATTGTTAACTTATGTGATATTTATTTGATCAGGGTGGACTACCAATGTATGTAGCAACACGCGGTTTGTACAGCATGCAACCTCCAACAATATTCGTACCACCCAGCATTAAAGAGGACGTTGAGAAGCTATTTGACATTTATAGGTCAATGGGCCAAGTTGAATTGAACTTTGAGTTGGTTGCATTAGATATTGGTATGTGCTTTGTTCCCCTAACCTTTTTTGCAATGTGTGTTATATTTGTAAGGGTTGGTAATAATCTTACAAGTTCGATATCAGGTGAAACATATGAATTGAGGAACGACCTTGTTATTCGTCCGTTTATAACTTACCATGTTATACCCAGCCAGGTGTGCAACTTCAAACTCTTCTTTGTATTTATTTAATTATTCAGGGAACTGTTCTTTACTTAAGGTATTATCAATTCTAGAAAACTTTCAAAAAGATTTTCACTATCCAACAATAAACTGCTTAGACTTTAGATGTTTGACTTTCAATTCAAGTTGTGCATCACCATATGTTTTTTCCTGAATTTAAGATTATGTTTATGATATTTTTCTCTTTATTATTAGGTCTCATAATGTCAGACATCAGATCGTCTTTTGAGACTGAATTTGTGATTTAGAAAATAATTGAAGCTTGAGATGTAGATTTATGATGATCTATGTTTTTCAAGAACAGTTTCAGATTCAGTCTTGGTTATAACTTATGAGGCTACTTGTCATTGTTCAGGGCTATCTTGTCTACTCAATCAGGAGAAAACTGAAGAAGCAGTACACCCATTTAAAAGGCAAAGAAATCGAGAAACTAAAGAAGTCAGATGTTGAGGTTCGTAATTTAATAAACAAGTTTTGTTTGGCTCTTCCGTGGTATGATGCTTATTGAGTTTCAACTATTCTCTTAGATTTCAGACGTGATACTGTATCCGGAGTTGGCCTTTACCGGAGACACAACATCTGAATTTATGGTTGATCCTCGCAATGCAGATGCTTTGAGGGCAAAAGTTCTTATAACTGAGGTATCGAATATAAAGACTCATTTCATTTCGTAAAGTTGTTTCGAATTGGAATTTAATTTACCAAATGACTTCAATTTGTTTCTGAATCTTTTCACAGGCAACTTTTCTTGATGATTGCGTTAGTGTTGAACATGCACGAGAACACGGCCACACTCACTTACTTGAGGTGTGCAATTATTAGTACACTATTCCTCATCTGACGACATGAGTTTATTTCTAAATAACTTTCAGCAGTGAGTTTATAGAATGTCTAGGATTGTACTCTTGTCTCCTAAGCCATGAACCGTTTCAACTGCAGATCATTGAAAATGCTCACTGGATACGGAATAAAACAGTTGTCTTGACTCATTTCTCCTCTCGCTACCATATAGAGGTGATCAATCAAAGTTTGTCTCTGAAAGTCGCAAGCATGATCTTTATCAAGCGATCCCCGAGTTGAAAATCTGAGGCTCTCCATAAGTTTTTGCTTTATACTTGCTTCTGCGAAGACAGCTATATTTCTAGGCATGTAATGAGCAAGTTTTTTCTTCTCTTGTGAATTGCAGGATATTCACATGGCAGCATCAAAGTTGCAGTCCAAGTTGTCGGCGAAAGTGGTTACTCTTACAGAAGGATTCAAATCAATGCACACTTAGTTTCATGGTATGCTCTGTTTAAATATGTAATCAATTATTAGGGAGGAGAAGGAAAGGGGAAGCCATGTAATAGGAAATATATCATTCTGTAATGTATTTGTGCTGTGTTGAATTTCTTGTAATCGTGTCAATGGCTATGCAAATCTGTCCCATTGTTAAAGCAAAGCCAAGACCTGATATTCACAAATCATGTGTTGCAATTTATGGTCATCAATGGTAGATAATATATTAATCTGTCTTTACATACTTCATCCGACTATCAGATTGATCACTCTCTTTTACCATTCAATGACCAAAACCCAATTAATAAAGCATGAAGACACCAAAACCAAAAACTGAAAATTCTTGAGTTGCAATAACACTAAACTTAAAACATTTTCCATTAACTGAAACTTTGTGTTACATATACTTAAAAACTTGTCTACATTACATTATTAAGTCACTAGCCTATAGTACAAAAGTTTTGCCCATTTGAGGCAGCTGAGAATAAAACCTCTTTCCTGTTCAGGTTTTGTAATCTAGCCGGATAAGAAAACAAGGAAATGTGTTTACTGAAATCTGCAGAAAGCTAAACCATTGTGTAGGAGCAGCTTGGTCTTGTCGGTAGGGTAGAGAACCTCACCCAAAGCTAGATCACTGCTTCCATTTTCGGAAGCTGCTGACACATTCAGTGTTTCGAAGAAAGACTGCAATGTAACTATGGGGCCTCGGTAAACAGCAATGATGCATTTGTTCCTCCAAAGCCAAATGAGTTTGACAAAGCTGCCCTAACTTGCATCTCTTTTGATGATATCAAAGGGACGAAAGCATCCTTAAAGATGGGGTCTGGTTTGGCGAGATTGAGTGTCAATGGTGCAATTCCCTGTAATGGACAGCACATAAGCTGTCAAATGTATGATAAATAAAGACGGCATAATCATCATTCAGCCAAAGACTGTAAAGATTTTTAAACAAAGGGAAAAAACTTACCATCAAGATCTGTGGAACGTAATTAAAAAAATCCCAAATTGTGGGTGCACAGGGTAAGGCTCAAGACAGGTAAATATGAAGCTCTCATTTAAGCAACATGATAAACATAAAAAACCGATATTTGTGTTTACAACACATACAAGTCCTATGAGTTTGTTCCTCAATCTATTCAACACCATGTCTAGTTCACGAGGGAAATAAAACACATATTTTCATTCAATACTCAAGTTAGTAAGTATAGTATAGCGGCATTTTGTAGATATACTTTCAATTAGTAATGTTTGTGTTTTGGTATTGCCTCATTCTCAGTCATCATCAGAAATGAGCTAATCATAAAGCTTACATGATGTATGGCTAAAGATGCAAAAATTGCTTCCACAGCTCCGGCTGCTCCAAGGAGATGACCTACAGCACCCTGAAATGGTATTGTAGTTGCAAAGGAAACGCACGAGATAAGTCATTTGATAAGGACATCGCGTGAGCACAATTTAAATATTTGCTGAAGCATGTGACGATATTCAACATTTCTCTGAAGGTTGATATATATATATATAGCAGCATATTTGTAGCAAAAGACTAGTGATTACCAAACTTCTGGAATGCCAAACGATATCTATATTCCACCATCTGAAGGGGAAAAATCATCTTAGACTTTACAAGACGTCCTAGATAGAAACCATTGCCAGTATTATTCCTTAACAGATCCAGTTTGTTCCATGGAGGATTGATTCTTGAAAAGTTTATTTGACCATGTACAATGAATAGATATCTCACACACAAGTTATCAATTGTGATTATGCCAATACATTCTCAGAGACGAGATCCATGTGCCAGAAGCTTTACTGCCAGAGAATATGTTATTATAGGAGTTGTACCTTTGTAGAGGATATGGCCAAGGCACCTGATGTTGCATGGTCAGAGAATACAGTCTTCATGGCATTGGCTTCTATGGTATCACCTAAACAACAGAGCTCAACGACATAAAATACATATAATAGGGAAAAGGGATAATTTCGTTTAGGTCACCTAAATAGTTTTGATTCTCACATAGGTCACTTAGTTTTATTTTTAACTTCTGAGGTCACCTGAACTAATTTTTGTCTCACTGTTAGTACACCCGTTAGAGAATTTCCGTTACTTTGACCATGTGCGCCTCACATGGCCTATTATTGAAGAACAAACACACGTTTTTTTTGTTTAGACTGAGCTCCAACGAGCTACACAACAAAGCATGGCTATTCATATATATTGTAAGGAAATCTATGATTTTACAGATGAGCCAGAAAAAAAACAGAGAAAAATATGTATGATTCAAGTTCTTTTGGGTGTGAACAAGTTCTGTATGCTTGAGCAAAAGCATGTGAACAATGAACAAGTTCTGGGTTCACTTTCAGACTTGTGTGCTTACGAGACACCTCCACTGCTTCATGCTCGGGTTTTTGTCAAGAAGCATTAGCAATCCCAAATCGGAAGCCAAATAATATTTTCCATTGAACAAAATTCATCAATTTGGCAATTTGGGAAATCGATTTGGCAATTTGGGAGGCAATTTACGATTTGGAAAAATCTTCTGCGTCACCATCGAAGCTAAAATACTCCCAGAAGCTTCTGGACCGCCGCGTCAGTGCTCAGCAAATAATTACAGAAATGGCGATCCTGCGACACTTCCAATTTTCCGTTTCTTCCGTGAACCCGAACCATCGCTTCTCTTTGTCTGTAGGTCTCCGGAACGGCTCTGGCGTCAGGACGGTTATGCGACCGCGATAGAGCATTTCCAGAGGAAGTTTGCGACTATGGGTATGGGTCGATTTGGTGTTGTTGTTCACTTATTTTTCTAATTTTCTGCATTTTGGGGCTCGTTAACTAGAGATTGGTGGCTGATTTTGTGCGTTTCTTAAGCTTCATGCTTGATTAGTTGATATATGGTGGTGATTGGAGCGTGTTCTTTATGTTGGAAAATAATGGAATTTGGTCGGCCGCAGGTCCGACTCCCAGATCCCAATCGAAGAATCGCCAAGGTGTCTCAGACGACGATCAACTACATCCACGGACCCAAATCCCATATTCAATTTGAAATTCGAATTGCCCAGGGACTTTTGAAATGGCCTTCCGAGGCCACCACGTTGGGAACGGAGTACGGCGAGGCTCTATCAAGAAGTCCTGGGGGTGGGGCAAGGGGTGGAGCATTTGGGTAAATAAAAAAACCCAATTAAATTATCCCTATATGAGAATCCGAACTTTTTAGGAGACCTATCTGAAATTATCCCTAGGGAAAATCGTGAAGTTAAATTCACAAGGATCTAATTTGAATACCCAAAGGAGTAGAGGTAGCATGGGCGTTGACATAGTCCACTTGGTTAGGACGAAGACCAGACTGCAATCACAAAAATGGCAAGTACATCATATCGTGAGGAAGAATAGTATCTCTATGACTATGCATGATAACATAAAAATTAAAAAAAAATATAACGACAAACAGTTATCAATGAAGTAATGAACTAAATGGATCTAATCTTTAAAAGTGGAATAATCTTTCGATGTTGAAGTAGAACATGCACTGGAACTTGGAAAAACAGGGCAAAACAGCAGAAAATTGCTGCCGCGGTAACGTAGTCGTGCAATCATATGATCCGAACTTTCTTATCAGTATAATTTATACTAGGGCTTGGCATGTACTACCACAGCTGTATGAACAGCAGATTGACCAATGAATTCAACCACTAAGCATTTAATGCTTCCTAAAATAATGTGTGCAATTCTGAGAGAAAATGTTTTCAAGTTGTACAAGTTCTAACATATAACACGGATGGAAATACAGTACAAACTGCAAAACCATCAGAAATACTTTCTTACCTGTTGCAGGGCCCGTGTCATGGCCAAAACAGCACCTCTTCCATCGGCATGTGGTTGAGTAATATGATAAGCATCACCTGAACAACATTCTCATCATCTAAAATGGCACCAAAATATAACCATGGAGATATCTACAATATTTTTGTAATTTAACAATCAACCTGACATTCCATAGCCCCGAAGCTCTGCGTAAACTTTTGCTCCTCGCTTTTTGGCATGCTCAAGTTCCTTTAATAAGGACAGGTTATTAGTGTTGGGGGAATTTTTTCTTAAAGAATATGCTGACATTGTTTTGATTATCTCTCATTTCACTCACCTCCAATACCATGACACCTGAACCTTCTCCTATACTGTATCCCAAAAATATGTTAGCTAGCAGGAAGTGCCAACTAGAGCAGAAAACAAGACATAGTTTCTATAAGCTCATGTGTTACTGGTAATTACTCACACAAACCCATCACGGTCACAGTCAAAAGGTCGAGAAGCTTCTTCTGGGGCAGAGTTATGTTTTGTAGACAAAGCTCTTGACCTGAAAAGCACCAGAAAGTAGGTATCAGCTAGTTATAGAAACAAGCACTTGGCCATGACAAAAAAAATACGCAGGCCTGCTTCCAGGAGTAAAAACCTTGTTATGCCTATTAATCAACATCTAGCTTGGATTAAATTATGTGACTATACAAGTCCCTAGTGCCTACACACAAACACAAGTGCTCGTAAAGGAACTAAATTCACAAAACCTGGTTGCAGTTTCAATAGAGGATGGTCGGGCGTCAACCAAATTTTACTATTAATATGCTCTTTAATTCTTCATTATTGTACTAGTCCCTCACCAAGGAGATGTGATGTCCCTTGTAATTAATGGCTAACACGAGCCTCTCCACTCATTACCAATTGGTTTTAAGTTGGATGCCCTAACATGGTGTTATAACAGGTTTAGTTCCAGGGAAAGCATACTTATGTATTAACCCTGTATGTGTTGGCCTACATCTAAGACCAGTGTTTTATAATGTTCAGGCCCACTCTACTCATGAGAGGAAGGGAGTGTCACATTTTGTAGATGCAGGGTCCTCTGCCAGTTAAAAAGTACTATGAACCGCTCTCCTCATTCCTAGTTGATTTTCAGTTGGAAGCCATAACATTTATGATCATATTCTTTGTAAAAAAGATTACACTGTCAAAAGAACCTCAGTAGTAAATTTTATTTGCGATTATTAGGAAATGGTGCTCAACAATCTTTACTGGGAAACTACCATGAGGCAAATAACTTAACAATGAAACCATATCAGCATCTCATCTAATATAACATGCATCTTTAGTACTTTAACATAGAATGACCTCTTCTATATTATTTTACTTGCAAAACTCATGATTGGATACTTCTTGGAGCACTTATTTCCAGTGCAGTTGTCCTAACTACAGGCTCACAATTCTTAACTGGCACACAAATAAAGCTGATGGTTTAGAACTGCAGTACCTGCAAAACCCTGCTATAGATAAAGCATCGATGCTAGATTCCGTGCCTCCTGCAACCATAACATCTGAATCCCCAAACTGAATCATCCTAGCAGCATCACCAATAGAATGCGCTCCAGTGGCACATGCTGTCACTGCAGCATGGTTTGGTCCCTGTATTTAAAGTAAAACTAAATCATGTAGCAGTGTCTTTTACTAAGCAAATGTTGATTGGGAAGTTTCTCATATTGCCATCAAACAAAAAAAATGTTTTAGGTGATAAACATTTTACTAGGCGATAAATCACTACTTTTAAATCCGGGTGATCAATGACAATTATCCATGTTACATGCATTGGATAAAGAGCTAGTACCAATATGATATCAAACAACCATCATTACAGATTATATCTACCAAAAACCAATTTGAACCAAAATAGTTTATTGCGCTAGTAAGGCTTGACTAGGAATCCATGACTGTAAGAAAGATGAATAAACATTTTATCTGTCCTTATCAGCGCACTGACATGCCATTGATGGATGTAGTTGCAAATTGCTAATTCATAAGCTCAGCAGATATTTTCCAAGTTGCAGTCATTGATAACACACCTGGAATCCATATTTCATGCTAACATGACCTGATGCCATGTTGATTAATATCCGTGGGATGAAAAATGGACTAAGTCGGCGAAGGCGCTGCACAAATAGAGTAGAGTTATAGTTTTATCACTTCCAGACTTATAAAGATCAAAATCAAGCCTACATCTCAAACATGAGCAAAAAAGATTAAGTTGTTGGAGCAAGATCACATTACAAAACCAAATATAGTTAAAAAAGAAATTTTTCAATAAAATGTGTGTGCAGCTTAGGTACTAATAAACCAACCTTGTCACAAATCATTTTTGCTGCGTCCAATATGTCACTGATGCTTCCAGTCCCACCACCAATAGAAACACCCTGTTGTTCTTTGAATTAGATACCATAAAATTCCACACATATTTGACAGATTCTTGACAGTTCGAAATTATCAGCTGAAGAATGGTTACCGTTCTTTCCTTCTGCTCTTGCTCTGTTGGTGCCCATTGTGCATCTTTCAGAGCTTCATCAGCAGCACACAGTGCATAGCTTATAAACCTAGCAGTTGATCGGTCCTGACCAAGAAAAGTACCATGATACAAACATCTAAAGAATCTAGAATGGTAAAAGTGTGAGAAATCCAGTAAGGGGAAAGATAGGCCCATAGTTGCAATAAAATTTTAAATAATATGTACCTTGGAATTAAGCCACACTTCCTCATTGAATTCACCCAGGTTGGTTCCGCATGGAACAATTGCAGCAACTTTTGAAGTCAATTGCTCAAATGCATGCAGCTGGGTTTCCCCATCAAATGCACTCATCTTCAGGTCTTCAATAGACAATGCCCTAACCCCACACTTCCCCTCTATCAAACGCCTCCACGTGGTTTCTACTCCACAACCGAGTGGAGTCACCATGCCTACACCTGAAACAGATCTCAAACCTTCAACGTTCAAGCTCAAACAAATGCAATAACTTGAAAGGAGTTTTAAAGTGGGCATATATATCCAACATGTTTTCACGTTTACTAGAGAGTACTTGACACAAGAAGCAGAAACACCCTTGGAAGTTCATACGCATGCATGAGCAAAAGAATCAGCTTGACTGAAAACGGGAGTTGATACATTAAACTGAAAATTTGTGTGCAATGAAACATGGACAAAACTCAAATCTTGACCAGACCCGAAAACCCCTTTAACCTTCTATTGGAGCATGCTCAAATAAACATATTAACTTGACTGAAAAAGTGTGTGTAGTTAAATGAAAACTCCATATGCCTGCAACTAAAACGCCCTCCTCATTCAACACAGATGCCTAACCAAATGTATTAACTTGATTGAAAACTGAAGTGGTACCATCAAACATACTTGCCCACATATAGCTATACCTCAAACACCCTCAAATCATCAATACACATTTCAACTCGACTGAAGCTCGAAATGGGTACTCTGGAAAGTGAGAAAAATAGCATTTAAAGTTGAAATTGAAGCTATGAGAACACAAATGCAATCGTATACAAGGAACGCGAGTCAAAATCTAAACAAAAAAAGCGTGTGCCTTTACATAGAAAAAGAGAGAATGAGAGACTTGTGTGTTACCAGTAACCACTACTCTACGAGGAGGAGCGATAGGTGGAGGATCGAAAGCTTGAAATCGAGGGGTGGTAGAGGAAATGGAGCGAGTGAAAATGGTGGGAGCTCTGGAGAAGAGCCTGCGACCGGTAGTAGAAGCCATGGCTTGCTTAAACCCTAAACCAGATCCTCAATTCTTCTCTGTGTCTCCGCTCAAAGGCTTCCCGTTTCGCGCCCTCCACTTTTCCTCTTCCTCCGCTCTGGAGGAAAAGATATACACTGACCAAGGGGTCGTGTGATTTAAAAAAAAAAAAATTTTGTAACAAATTATAAATTTAATTAATAATAATAATTGATAGTAATATAAAAATCTTATTTAATAAATTAGTATATATTATTAGTTGATAAATATTAAGCGGGATTATGGTCATGATTACGGTTAGGGTTAAAACGAGGGTATCATTTTAAAATTTTAAAAAATATTTAAAAGATAATTTTGTCCATCCAACATAAAAATAATAGATTTTGATGGAGTTTACTAAAGTAAAAACTAGTTAAACCACTGCACTGATTAAAAAGAAACTATTTGTAATGACGTGAAAATCATTAATAATATGCTATTTTATCTAAAAGCAAACCATTAATCACATTTTAGACTTTTTAGGTCGGAGTCTCTAGTGCCCTTTAAAAATTAATTTGACCGAATTTTGTTTAATTATTATTTTAAAATAGAAAGAGAAAATAACATTTAACTATATTTGTTTTACATTTTAGTATATTTACTTTTTTATGTCTTTTTGATACATAACTATCAGTTTGGGACATGCATGTTAAATTTATTAACGAAGACTTGAAATGACTAAACTACCACTGTTTAAATAATGAAACTTGACCGTAATTGTTGTTCTTCTTTTTTCTCTCCTTTCTATCTCTCTCTTTTTATAGTCTTCTCTTTTCAGAAATTGTCAACGGAGCTCAATTTGCCAGAGTTCATCCTCCATAAATTATGACCATCGTTGAGAGAAATCGATCAAAAACCGTCGCATACTCCTTTTCGTTGCCATTGAGAGTCGCCGGAAGGAAGGTTGGTCTGGAATATCCTCTTGGGCATTTTCAAATCTTGTTCACAAACCGGTGGCGAATCTGCCGTCGACGACGCCCTTCTACCACCGCGCCTCTTATGCGCTTGCCCTACACTCAAATTTGATCCAAACTCATTCAATTTAAGCACTAATAACCGAAACTCAATAATAAAAACATCAATTTTGGTATCAATGTGATTTGCTCGATTTGCACACGAGGGTTATGCTCAATCGCCGTGAAGCTCATTGGAAAAATTGACACTGTTTATATTTGGTTTTTAATTTTTTTTCTTCAGCCGATGATATTTTGAATGTTTCTTTATTTAAAAAGTCACGTGTACATACGTGACTCAATTTTAACGTTAATTCTAACAAAATGTTAACATTTGTTCGAAATTCATAGGCATGGTATTAAATAAAAAATAATAGGGATAATTTCATTTACATCCCCCGAATTGTAAATGCTAACTGTGAGGCCCCTGAGGTTCACAAAAGTCTCACTTAACCTAACTCCTTTAATTTTTCTGAAAATTCAGTTAAGTTTTTTTGGGAATGACGAAAATGCCTCTGTATCTAAAAAATTTTAAAACTTTTTTGAAACTTTTAAAAAAATATATTGTTTATGAAAAAATTAATAATATATTTTTTTTTAAAAAGTTTTTGAAAAAATATTAAAATTAAAAAAATGGGTTTTAAAAATCGTTTTTTATTTATAAAATTTATTTTTAAGATTTAAATTTTTTATTTTTTTTAACTAAAATCAGTTTATTATTATTTATTTTATAAAAAATATGTTTTAAAAAAAGTACAAAACTATTTATAAAATTTGTAAATACAAGAGCATTTTCGTCAATCC
>JAYMTP010001982.1:0-21468 GCA_036897365.1 Geranium brycei
CGAAAGAGAAGGCACTGTGAGTGAAGAAATAGACCAGTGGGCTCTAGCTGTGATCTTCCAAGCAATTCCGGATGCTGTCATGATGTCGATAGCAGACAAACAGACAACCAAAGAAGCGTGGAAGGCTTTGGAGGAGATGAGAATTGGGGAGGATCGCGTCAAGAAAGCAAACGTGAGATCAAGATCGAGCATGTCAACTCGAGCGAACATATGGCAGATATTTTGACAAAACCGCTTGGAAGACTCAAATTTCTTGAAATGAAAACAAAATTGAAGATCAAAGACGTATATGTTCGAGATTAGGGGGGAGATTGTTGCTAATAATCTCACGTATAGAATAGTATTTCCTATTCTATTTACAGTTAGTCTTAGTTTTTTTTTTAGTTGTCTAATTGTCATGTATTTTTCCTTTCCTAATTTGGTTTATTAGTTGTAATTGGAGCCTATAAATAGGCATGAAATAAACCAAGAATAGTATTCAATTCTATTGTTCTTTCTCTTTACTTTTGTTATGTGAGTTACTTTTAGATCCATCATAACATTCATTTGAGAATTGATGGGTTATGATGGGTTAGGTACAATCAAAAAAGCAAGAGATAAAATACATACTAAAAATTTATAATACCAAATAACTTATATGTATATATCATAAATTATACGAAAGAGTGACAAGTTAATCAGATATGTAAGACTTGATTTATAAATCAGTTTTGTTAATTAATTGTAATATTTTTTTCTAGGTCAAATCATTTTTATCCCATGTGGCCTATTGGACATAAACAAAAATCATGAAATTTGTGTGGCAAATAAAGAAATGTGTGGGGGAACAAATCAAAATAAAAGATGTGTTAATTAGGCAATTTCCTTTACGGAAAAGAAGAAGAAAAGGTCATCGGACCATGATGATTACACAATTATAGGAACATATTTAGGAGAAATTGACTTCCCAACAAATATGTCAAATCAATGTATGTATGTCGACTTCAATTAGCTAAGCATGCATCTACTAATTTCCATTAACTCAAACTCCTAAAATCATTTTGTTATAGGATTCTTCAAATTACAAACTCTCTAAAAAAATATAGTTGAAATAACATAACTTGAATGCTAAATCAACTTAAAATAATGTTAATATCTTGTGGATATCAATCATAATATATAAAGTGTAATTCAAAGATTTCGTATTAGACACAAAATAATATTCTATCAAATCCATGGTTCCCATAATTTTTTATAAGGAACGTTATAACTTGAAAAAATTAATCCAAAACCTTTGAATATTGTAAATGATCATTTACCATTTGATCATGTTGGACGTTAATCTCTTAATTAATTACTATATACACACACACACAAATATTCTGAGTTACGTTGGGTCTTCTATTGGATTTAGGGTGTTCATTCCATTCTCAAATTATATTAAGTTCTTGCATACAAATATTATTTTAATTATTCTAATTTTTTATTACAGATTGACTATTGAGGTCAAGGTCAAATTGGATTGGCGGGAAGAAACTACAAGCAATCACATGATGATAATTAATTAAAAATTCAATCCAATACAATACAATTGAATTGAATTGGATAATTACCAGAAATGGAGAAATTTGTTGCTTCTGGAAGATCTCTTGACAGCTGAAATGTTCTATTTTGGCTTAGAACTCAATTTGCTTTGAAAAATTTCAAGCATAATTATTTCCGAATCATTAAAATATATATCGACAGTGGATAGGTTTCATACGACACTTATGTTCCATGTTCCTGGTGCTGTTCTTTAGCTTGTGTCATTCTTTGACTACCCTTATTTAATAAGTTATATTTCCCCAATTAAATTGAATTGATGGAATAAAATTATGCAATGCATTTTCTGACATACAAAATTTATTTTCAAAGGAATGTGGTCGTGTGGGACGTCAAAGGTTGATCCACTGTTAAAGTGGAGGTTCAACTTATTTTGTTGTCCCATAAAACTATATAATTAATTTATCAACTGTAAATTTAAATTTGTAACTGAATTAATTCTAATAATTATTAATTAATAGTGATTGTGTATAGATATGATAAAAGAAATGTTATATAATGTCCTTTTTCATGGACAAGTAGATTATTTTCGAATTAGATTGAGATGATTTGCATTATATATGTGAAATGACATATACATTAATTGTTGACTTTTGGGGTGCCTGGTCGAAAATTATTATTGACAATGTCACAATTTAATCTACTTCAAATTTCAAACCAATTACTATAGAAATACTTATATAAGCGTGTCCATTTTAAACCAAAAATCGACACCAAACCAAAATCAAACTGAACCAAAACCAAAAATCATGGATTATGGTTAGATTATGGTTTTAGTTTTAAGCTAACCTGTCAATTTTGGTTTGGATACGGTTCATATAATAAAAAATCGTTGGTCAACCAGATAAACTGAATCGGAATTCCACTTAACACGTATCACACCCAAAATCATATACATATTATGAAGAGACTCTTTTATATTCTCACAAACGATATCATTAAACTCCACACAAAAACTCTTATGAAGGGACTCTTTTATAGTCTCACAAACGTATTCTTAAATTGTCATTAGTTTGAATGATAAAAAATTGGGCCTAAAATATCAGGCCCATAAAATTTGGTTGGTTAAATCGAACCATTTTCAATAGTTAAAAATCGACCATTAATCAGTTATACCCGATTTTGTTTATGGTTTTAAAAATTATAAAATCATAGTTCTCGGTTGCGTGCAACTTTAGACCCTTTCGATCAGTTAACCAGATCATGAACAGCCCTAAAAACACCATAACATTTATCAAATGATAGGCATTAATATACACATCTCTTGGACATAAAATATTAATATTAATACATGTTATCACGTCACGCCAAAATCAATATACATTCAAGTTGATAAGAACATAAGAACAAATGAAATTATAAAAAAGTAATGGTGAGAAAATAGATTTGGCGCATTATTGGTTCAAGAAAACTCTACCTGATCACCGGTCAGGGGTTTGAGTGAAATGATGAAAATCGGTTGTATTGAAAAATTTAAAATAAATAAAAATTATTTTGAATTTATTGTTTATTATTTTTTTATTTTATGTTATGTTAGTAGTTAAAAAAACTAAAAAAATATAAATAAAAAACATTAAACTCTGGATTAATGGGGGTTTTGGTCATAAATTTCATGCATTCATTATTATGATATGAAATTGCAAAACAATTTTCACGAGTGTACCAAAAACATTTTCCCATGTATATATATACATGAGCAATTTTTCAATACAACCAGATGCAATTACCCCAATTTTTAATTCGTCATAAATTTGAAATGGAATTGTTCACGTGCTTGGTACAGTACTATCTCTGCAAACTTTTCAGATCAATATTCATATGATCTTGAAGATATGTTTGTACAATTTCTGGTTAGAGATTGTATAGTGATTATGTTTCATCCATCTCGTGATATATATCCAATAACTGATGAAAGATATATGCTGATTATCTGTGTTTCTTATTTGTTTTTTATGGCAATTATCTGGCGAAAAAAAATTAAAATTTATCCTAAAAGTTGAGAACATTTTCTTGCTTTCTATCCTTTGATCTTGTCTACCCATTTTATCTATACTTTTGCAGAGAACTACGATAAAAGTACATATGAGACCCTCAATTTTATAGACTTCTACATCCATGTTTGCACAAAAACAGCAATAGGTACAGGTTCATGCATTTAATTAACAGAATTTTCTACTCATTCTCATTTGAAATTACATAGTATTGTTGTCAAAGATAAAAAAAAATACTCTATGTGAAATGACCTATAATAAGAACTCTCAAACGACGTGAAGTTATCAAATTCTATTTTGTTACAGCCCAATCCAATCCCAAACTTTTAAGAGGTCTAATAAACTAACTAATGTGATCATGTAAATGAATGCAAGACAATAATGCACACAAATTAGGCTACCGTCAGACCAAATGTGTGAATTTTTATTTTTGAACTTCTAATTACCCTTACAAAGCATGAAGATCATACTCTATTCAAACATAAAACCCACCCAAACTCAATTCTCAAAAGAAAACAAATAGACTTGAACTCGTATCACTGGTCAGGATGTGTGTTTCTCTTCTATCATTTTATGATCCAATTGCTCCTATACATCATACACTGGGAGTATTAATTATCGACACGTTTCTTTTCCATCGGTCTATAATCATCAGTGTTGTAAAAACATTGGGTGTTATAATAAGATAGAGATGGGTTTTTAAGGATTAATAAGAATTTAATTATAAAATACTCGAATTAAATGATTATTCAAAATTGCAAATAATTAATCAAAGTCTAATTGATGATTAATTAAATGAGTCGAAAATGTTTACAACATTATCTATAATACAATTCCTTCTATATTAAATCATCTTCAATCCAACACTAATTGATCAAATATCTTAAGTTTTTATTTGGTCAAATTAACCAGCATTAAGTATATGTTTTACATTATATTCAGTATCTTAAATCTAAAATCAGATGAAACGTTAAACTTGTGTTTCATCTGTTGATAAAGTCGAAATGGTAAAATATTGTTGTCACAATATTATTTTAACGATAAATCAATACCAAAATAATGTTGCTGGTTAAAATTGCTCTCATATATATATATACACTCGATACACTTGATGCAATATTGTTTATTGACCCTTTTGTTTCAATAACCTTATGATCCAATTGCTTACACATCATACACGTATAGATAAATATATCACTCCCGACATTGCCATTTTTTTCTAATGTAATGTTGGTGTAATTGTGACAAATCCATGGGTTGTTGTTGTTGTTTTGGTGCAGTGAAGAATATAAATGTTGAGGAGTCTTCGTCAATAGCTAGAACACTATATTTGTTTCAATTGTAATTTGGTAAGCAATCAAGCATCAAGAATCTGACCTCTGACAATATCTTTGACTAATTTATAATGTCTAGATAATGATCCAAATGGTCAGAATTACGACTAATTAAATATTATCTCTCTCTCTCTCTCTCTTTATTATTATTTTTTGTTTATTGTATTGAGTTGGTCATAGACATTAGCAAAGATAGATGGGTGAGCAAGAAACTAGGGGTTTACAAAATTATATATATGTGTCATTTTCACTATTGGAGCACATATTATAAGGTCGGTTGTTAGGGATGTAATTAACATTTATAAGTATGTTTATGAAACTCTTAAGTTGACTTTTATGATGTTGATTATCACTAACAGCCCTAGGCAGTTTAATTAATAGATGTTATTCTAGTCTATTTAGCTTAAGGCTTTCTTGGTAAAATTTATTAAAGATATGATAGTTAATTAATTCTTAAAAAAATGAACTGAATTTGATTCTGCTCTCCATTTATCCAATTAGGTTAAACATATATTCGAGGATTATAATCAGGTCAAGGAAAAATTTAGTCAATAAACAATTTTAAATTTATTTGTCTCTGTAAAATACAGAAATTGTTCATACAATAGATACTGTTTATTAAATCAACAAAAATGTTACTGTATATGTATAAATTAACATCTTACAATAATTATAGATCATAAAGCTAAATCCAAATTAAATTTTGGCTCATTCCAAAATAATTTAAGGCACAGCTACAAATATTTTATATTCGATGAAAACTCCTAGCATGTGCAACATTATAAAGCTTAGCTTAGCTTAAGGGAAGGATGGGTTTGAGCCTAATTCCTTATTAACCATAGGCTTAGCTTTGACAGTATATTGTTTTTCTCCATAAAAAGATTTGATTCCATTTTATTAAACTTTAGGGACATGACCACTACTCACCCTAATCTAGCTACGATCAAAATAATGACAAACTTGAATATGAATTCAAATAAAACAATATAACAATTTTGAATGTGAAAAACATGTTAAAGTATAAATAATAAAATGAAGGGAATAGTATTAATTTAGGCCATGTCTGGATATCAATATATTTTTGTTAAAACTAAAAATTACTGAGAATTAAAATTTAACTTTTACCGTAAAAATTTGAATTAAAATCAACTCATTTACGTTCTTTCTGTGATCTTTACTCTAAACAATTTTCTTTTGAAAAGTATCGTGAAAACTGTACTTCTCCCAAGTAATTAGATGAGATCAACTTGAAATCACCTTAATTAGAGATTGGAGGTAAAAATGATGTCTGGCTCTTTTTTCATAAAATAAATAAAACACAATGAATGAAAATAATAGGGACAATCACACTTTGTTACATCTAACTCTAGCGAAATGACATTTTTATACATTAATTATTTTTCTCTTTATTTTTAGTACCCTGACAATTTTTTTGTGACAACTTATGCTAAAATGACTAAAATGCCCCTGATTTAAGAAATCAGAATATGATTGGTCCAATTTGATTTATCAAACCATATTTGAAATGGTTCAAATTTAAATTTAGATTTGGGGGCATAATTGCAATTGCATCTTAAATATAAACAAAATTGGACCAGAGATAAAATTGAACCAATTCAATTTATGGTTTTTTAAACCAATGGTAGTTTAGGTATTTTAGGCATTTTAGAGATAGGTTGTCACAAAAAAATTGTCAGGTTGCTAAAAAGGAGAGAAAAATAGTCAGGCTATGAAAGTGTCATTTCACTATAATTAGGTGTAACAAAGTGTCATTATCCCAAAATAATATAAGCTTCATTCTCATTTTCTTATATAATAGATTAATAGGGCCGTAACTGACTTTAAGGCAATATCAAAAATCTATTATACCACGTTAATTAGCCTTATAGGTATCTCTAAAGCCCAATTCATAATGGGCCCTTACCCCAGCAGATAGGCCCATCAAAACTATATCCAGCCCATTAGAACCAAACCAACTGATCCAAGAATTCCAAAACTTCATCATATCCAAAATAAAATTACAATTGTGCCACTGAAGGCAAGTTGCTTAATGCACACCAATCAAGAAAAAACATAAAAATAAAATAATTGTATGTTGCCAGTCACATTCAGAAACTGCTATGCCAAACAGCAAATCATTCACATCATGATGGGCATTAGGATCTAAATTTCTTTTGCCAAATTCAATTCATCTCCATAGTTGAGATAAAAAAAAAATAAAAGATCTATTTACAAGTTGATACTTATTATGTCTATACTTTAGATAGCTAAATTGAACATTTTAAAAGAGTTTCATGTCAATCTCATCCATCATCTTTAATTAAATTTTAATGATAAATCAAATTGATATGTATTAATTTAATGTTTTAACTTTACACACGTATGCATGAAATATGAATCTTATTGATGATTTGATATATAATTGTGTCTATGTCAAATTTTAATGTAAAAGATATTTACCCAATTTAATTAAGGGACAAAATCATAATCAAGTTTAAAAATTTTAAAATCTCATTTCAATCACATTTTTTGGTCGTGTTGATTTCAACGCCTATTACCCGATCTTTGCATAACCATCATTCAATTATTTTTTTTACACAATTTATTACACTTTAGAGAAAAAAAAGTGAAAGGATGAAATTACCATCTAAAAAAAAATTAAAATTGCATGCTGACATTATTATTACAAAATAATGATTTAAAATAATGGTTTGATTGAAGTTACCAATCATAATTTAAGTTTTACATCATTTTTGGAGAGGTATTGGTTTCAATCTCAATTGTGAGGATGAGAAAAGATTAAATGGTAGATTAGGGTTTGATGTATTAAAACTCAAAAAAATTAAGGATTTTGCCTTAAAACAGTTTCGACTTCACACTCTCAATAAAAATTCCAACCTTATTGGGAGAGAAAAAGTGTTTTATGAGTGGAGAGAAGATGAAGTCATTTTTCAAGAAAAAAATTAATAAAAGAATTTTAATTTTGAAAAAAGAGTTAACATTTAGTTGTTTTTTAATTATAAAATTTTATCAGCATGCAAATTATTTTCTAATTATTTATTTACAAGTATCTTGGTCTTTTCACCCTATTACTTTGTATGGTTAATACATAATTTTTGCATTAGACAAGTTGTCGAGTATTCTTTGACATCCAAATTTTGCCATTATCCCATAAATATAATTACACATAAGACACAAGAAACCAAAAAAGAAAAGAAGATGAAACAAAACACAAACAAAATTGACATCAGAGGCTAAGATTCAAATCAAGCAATTGAGGATGAGATTGTTGTGGCTTAGGCAACAATCTGAAGCTTCCAGGCCATGCCAAGTTCACAGGTGCAACCATTTCCTCTTGAAGCTGCTGCACCAAACCAACCATCCCCTCATTCTTGGCCCTCTCGTGACCAAATCTCGCGACCATGGCCGAGGCAGAGACCTTGTGGACGAGGGAGTGAGGCTGGACACCGAGGCCGATCGACCGAGCCGCGGTCAGGGGATGGTTGTGGAAGGAGAAGCAGCCCATTGGCATTGGCATTGACAACGAGCTCATCGTCATCATTCTGTGGCTGTGGTTGCTGAACCTCTTAGCCGCTCCTCTCTCCCTCTTGTGCGCGTTCTGGTGACCCCCCAGTGCCTGCGAGCTGTAGAATTTTCTCCTGCAGAAGTTGCACGAGAACACCTTGTTCCCTCCTCCAGACGATCCCTTTGATTCTTGATCTTGTTCTTGTTCTTGTTCTTGTTCTTGATCTTGATCACGGTTCTTGCTGAAGCCCAGGCTCAGCCACAGGCCAAGATTTGCGTTTCTCTCCTCCTTTTCTCTGTTCATTCCTTGTTGCCCAGTTTCATTTGCACCCTCAATCTGCTCCGAAACCATTGGAAACGAAAAATCGCAATCAAGATACCCGAAATCGGGCTGCTTGAGCTTCTTGGGAATCTTTATGAGCTACGAGGAGGGGGGATTCAAGAAATGGGTCGGAATCAAGAACTCGAGATCGGAACTGAAGAACCGAATTCTAGAAATGGGTCGCAATCAAGAACCCGAGATGGGATTGCTCGAATTTTTTTGGGGGGGATTTTTATGTGATAAGCTAGGGGAAGCTATCGGGACGTTTCATTGCATGATTCAAGAAACAGGTCTTAAATAGAAAATAATGGAACAGACACAGGACAGACAGAGAGTGATGCTGTAGCTTGTAGATTCCATATCTTCTCTCTTTTGTTCACTTGCTTCCTTTTCTCTATCAGTGAGCTTAATTAATAATTGTTTATTAATGGTCACATCCGACAGGTAATAACTAATAATCTATGTTTTCACCGAACAGCCACAAACTAAGGAACATGAAGAAAAAGACATGAGTTCACTTATTCTTTCCAACACCTTAATTATATTGAACCACCAGCAAAAGTGAATCTCACTTACTACAGAAGTGAAGTACTTGTTTTCATACTTAGGTTGGTGGATCCAATGAACGATCATAGCAACTCTAATGATATTTTTTTTGGTTTTAGAATTGTAACGAGAAGAAATATTATTTTAAAATTAAAATTTAATTATTATATTTTTAAATTTTGAAGATAGAGTTTTGAAGTGTTTTTTAGCTTGAAATAAAAAAGAAAATCATTATAAAAGAAATTAATTATCCTATCAAAATAGTTTTTTAAGTTGGAGATGTTGTCGGTACTTATAATATATAGTAATAATTTTATATAGGTCACCTATAAAGATTAGATTATCTCACATAGATTACGAAGTTTTTATTTTAATTTTTGAGGTTACCGAAATTTTTTTTTGTCTCACTCCGTTATTTTTTGATTTTCTATTAATTTTTTTAAAAAATTATTGAATGACCAAAATACTCTCGCAATCAATAATTGAACCAATAATTAATTTATCTCAATTTCTGGTTTGGCCGACTTGATAATTAAATTTTTAGTTTCTCCAATTAAACCGTTGGACCAAGGTTTGTTTTCATCAAACGTGAGACTCTGCGCGTTTATTGGTTTTAGAATTGTGACGAGAAGAAATATTATTTTAATATTTAAGATTAATTATTCTATTTTAAAATTTTGAAGGTAAAGTTTTGAAGTGATTTTTAGTCTTAAATAGAAAAGAAATACCTATCTAAAATAGTCTTTTAAGTTGGAGATGCTATCATTACTTATAATACATATGGGGAAGAATATCATATGCAAATGATGCAATTCAATATGTACACCATACACAAAACTTACTTCGTTTTACATTACATAATATACTTCTATATTAATCACAAAATATACAGAAAATTTTTTCATGCAATGTATCCTTAAAATGCCTCTCTATTTGTGTTGGGAGATAGGAGTAGGAATGAGCATTAACAAATGAAAATCTTAATATACATATTAGAATCAACTCATTAGACTGAACTTGAGTTTTGATAGGAGTGCAAAGGAGGTGAATCGATAATATATTTGTGTGTCTCACCTTAACTAGAAAAAAATGTGACTGTCTCAAGTCATAGTTACCCTTAACTTAAGTTTGGCTCTAAAATAATAGCCAATCTCGAATTCAACTCGGTAGATTCAACTCGTAGAATTTTTCTTATAAATATAAATATATTTAATTAGTTGAGTACAAAATAAGTCAGTTTGATAGTATATTTAACCTTAATTTTTTGGGTTTATTTCAAATCGTTTATTAATCGAGTCAAACTTCAAGGATGAATTCGGCCCAAACTCGATTATAACAAATTTGATCTGAATATTTAACGAATGGAATCGAGTGACTCGTTAAATACTCAACTCATTTATGGCCCTATATTATGGGTCCAATTTGTATGCTAACTCACATTTTACCACATTTTTTCGGATATGGGCGCTAGACTCACATATGAGTTTCTCACAAACTTCATCCTTCATATGCATCTCACAACATATGAATATGCCTTATACTAATCTCAAACTGATTTGCACATTCCCAATTATGGTCCATATACCAAATCCATTAACAGTTTTATAATCATTCTGGCATGTCGGCTCAACCCATCATGATGGCCTGATGTGAGTTGTGCAACCAACCTCATTCTCAATGTCAACCCCCATGAACTCTTCCTCGTCATATTCTTCCTCAAGCATCACTACATATGTCTTCCACAATAACGAATGGTTTCCCATCTACCGTGTCAGATGTTATCACATACTGACACATCCTACAATCATCTAATTCCCTTCAGAATTGGTTATGCACACCTTATACAGTTGAACATTTGCTCACCTTCAATACTTCCTCAAATGAATCAACCTCAGCTAATGGTATGTCACCGTCGATGACATACACGGGGATATAATCATCCTCATGATAATCTAACATAATCCACTTCAAATTTGTATATCCTCCTCCAACTCGATTAATGATTACTTCAACCTTAAACCATCAGTTACATTGGGTGGTTAACTCCACAACTGATTATTCAGTTCATACCCTATTTCAGCTAGGATTAGCCTAATTTTTCACATTGAATAGAGGTCTTTAAGTATAGATACATACTCTATTTCCCCATCCTTATACTCATCTTCAACAAACTTCTCTCCATGATGTATTTTGAAATTCCTACACTCAGGATGTGGTGTAGGTATGCAAACATATACATCATCTTGTTCCTGCAACATACAAGTGCGACCAAGGTCGTCGCAAAGCTGAAGAGTTGAGGCAATGTCACACTAATACTGATGACGTTGACATTGTAGTAACTTGTAACGGTCTATGTAATGTCGTTACAAGCGAAAAAGTGTTTGTGTTCTTTTTGAGAGAAAAAGTGTTTGTGTTCTAATATAGTATTATCTATCTAAAGGGAAAATAAGAGACATTGAAACATATCAGAGCAAAGACGTAGCCACCATTTCCAAAGAACTTTCTATTGACTTCAACCATCATTCGAAGAGGATTTTAGAGCCACTATTATTGCAAAGTATTAGGATCAATAAATGGAAGTTTATGATCACCAACCTGTCTAGGGTTTTAGGCTTGGATTATTTCAATATCTAAGACTGTCCACAAAAAGGGAATGGGGAGGGAGTGGGCACTCCTAGTACTGCCTTGTGGCAGCCACAACAAATAGTGCATTGAAAAGTGGGTGACGTGGATGGAGGGTTGGAAAAAGAAGAAGTGGGTGCAGAGGGTTGGAAAGAGAAAGAAGAGACTCACACTTTTAATATGTAATAATGTGCTTACTCATATTTGATAAATATGTAATATACTATTTTTTAAAATCATAAATATATAATATCATTATTTATATTTGATAAATATATAATGTCCATTAATATATAATAAAATATATGCATGGAATATAATTAATATTTATTGTACCTATATATATATATATCTCATATTTGATAAATATATAATATGTCCATTAATAAAAATAATAATATAAATAAAAAATATTCATAGAGTTGTCTAGTCTAAATGCTCTAAATGAGATTCAGCAAGATATGATCAAGAAGTTGAGGAAAGATTTGAAATTTCGTGTTGTAATAAAGTAGTTTGTTTTTTATAATTATAAATGTTGAAATATTTAATTATATATAAATAGTGTTGAATTAAATAATATAAATATGATGCAGTTTGTTGTGGCCTCCAAAAAGTTAGCGCGAGTGGATGTGCTGATGTGGTAGCTCAAAGACTGACATGGAGACTCTCATGAAGGCACTCTGTTGTGGACAACCTAAGGCCCAATAAACAAAGTGAAGTTTATTAAATCTCTCTCTCTCTCTCCTCATATTTTCGTTGTAAGGTTTAGACTCACATGTGGATTTCTAATACTTCATGTAGAGATCGATTCAAGTTAATAGGTGGAGAAATTAAGAAAAACTAAGTATAAAAGATTTATAGGTGTGATACTCCATTGCGAGAAAAATATGTGTTTGGACTTGTAAGGATGCATGTTGAAGATGATCCAATTGTTAATATCTCCAACTATAAACTTAAGTTAGTAAGTAGAGATAAACATATTGATCTATTTATTTAGCTTTGAGTTACCTTCATAATGCTTATCACTCGGTGAAGAGATTCACATTTTTTCGCCATAAGACATTAACAACTTCCTTGCAATGTATCTCAATTACTTGTCACTAAAACTAGTTTGGTTGGTCAAGGCAATCACCCTCTTGTAACCCATAAATAAGTCTATTTAGAACATGACCTAATACCCATTTTTGTGTAATTGAAGGGCCCAAATTGAGGACAATAATAAAGATAAAAAAAGGAGTATGCACTATGAAATAAGGTGGGTCGTCTTTATAATTGAATTATGAAAAGGAAGATCTATCAATCCACATGTGTTTGTGTGTCTTATTATAGTTGGCAATTTCTGTTAATTATCACTATAAGAAGAGAGAAGAGAAAGAGAACAAGTTGTGGTTATTCTCAGAATTTTCTTCTTCTGAATAATGGAAGCTTTACTCGGACAGAATCATTGGACTCATGCTTCATTATTAAGTCTTGTCTAATCAAATGTTGTCTTCTCCCTCCTTTTCTTTTCTGTTCTAATGATCTTTTTTTTCTGACCATAAAATTCAGCTAATTAGTTCAAGTGTCTAATCTAATGAGGACCCTCTTTGTTTGCTCATAATCTTTAAAATATTAATCAATCATGATAACTCATAATGTAGGTTCATAAAATTAAATTCCAAAATTCACGTGTGCCCCGCGTGACTATATTTCACTCCCCGTGTAATATTATATACTTCAAACACGATATTTATATTTTTCGCTAAATATTCATAACTTCCTAGTTTTGGTAAATAATTTATATGCTTTAAGAGGGTAAAAAGAGTTATGGAAAATATATTTTTCCCTTGTTAAAAAGATTGTTAAGATAAGCTATAGAAGTCATAAAGATGGCTGCTGCAGCATTTAGGCTAATGCAAGGATGTTAAGTCACTATCTTATGAAGAGCATAAAGTTAAGGGCATTTTGTGGATAAAGATATGAGCAAACAACAACCCATCATTCCAAATAGAGTTGTTTAGTCTCAGTGGATTGCACCACTTGCTAACATGTAAAGTAATGACACAATATCTAAAATAAAATTAACAATTATATTATTATTTTCATTTCAAAATTTTGTGAGGATCCAACTGAACACGACATAGTCCGATAAACCGACATTAGTAAGTTTACGCAGCCAAAAAGAGTTCATTAGAGGCATGGTTAGTATTTAAAAAAAATAAGGAACATGTGATCACACCGAAAGAGAATACACGTTTTAATAAATAAAAAAAACATTAAATTTATAACACTAGCTAATGTAATGAAAAATTTATAAGAGTAACCATCTTCAAAAGTTCGTTAAAATAAGCCTACACAAAAGTGGGTATTACAATTTACCCAAAAGTATAAGTAATGGCTACTATGGCCAAAAGTCCTGAAATCTCAAAATTATTTTCCAAAATGTTGTATCTCTGCCTCAATACAACCCAAGTCTCAAAATATCTTTAAATGTCACAACAATACAATTTTTTAATATTTAAATATTTAAGTATTTTATTTTATTTTATTTATAAAAGAGAAGAGATGAGTGATAAAAAACTATTAAAAATATAGGAATTTGCCATATGGAGTTTCTATATTAGAACTCACTTTAAAAGAATCCTGAAAATAAGAATAGGATAGAGCTTCAGGGTTTAGGTTGGAGTTCAAAGTCCTCCAACCCCAAAAAATATAAAATTTTGGGGTCTGATTAGAGTTACTCTAGCACTTAATTTAGAAAGAAATAATATTTTCGAAACAATGTTACCAATGTCATCATGAAACTTGAAAAATGTCCACGACAGAATAATTTTCCCATAGAGTAGTAGCTTCAAGAATAATTCCCCTTAAAGCTCATTGGGTATAAATAAGCCCAATGATATCTGAAATGAACTGCTGTTGGCTTATTCTGATACTTGAGGATAATAAAATATGGAGATGGAATTATTTTCCCATAAACTCACTCCACTTTTAAGAGGACCACAAGACAAGCACATAACAAAAATGTTCCTTTTCTCTATAATTCTATGACCATCCATCTTCAGCTAAACATCGAGCATATTGATCATCAAATCTAAAAGTCATGAATCATATCAACATTCACTAAACATTTTGAAGCTTCCTCCTATAATTTTGAAGCTTCCACCTATAATTTGAGCCTTATCATATTAACAAAATTTGATCTAGTCTTGCCAACAATCCATCTATTATGTAAACTATCAAATCATCACTTCTTAAGTATCTCGTGACCTCCTCCTATCAGCTCGACCTTTTAAATGGCTCTAGCTTTAACAATCTCCTATAACTAACCAATTATTGCAAGCGAATTTAAGAAATTTACACCTGTCACCACTTGAATGCATCATCGGTTCATTAAAACTATCATTCTGCAGACAGCTGAGGGACAACCAAATAACTTTTCTTTCAAGAGGCATACCTTCTAATCACTTAAAGTTGAGACGAGTTGGAGCAAACTCAGAAGTAGATAATATATTTCCCAACACACTCACCAGATCTCAAATGAGCCAATACCTGCAACCAACTGTAGGAGTCTCTGCCCATTCCTTTCACAGAACCTAGACAAAATAAATGACCATAACATAATTCCATAATACTTGTCTTACATTTCTGCAACAGATAGGATAGATTAAGATTGGCTGTATATTTCATACCAGAGGCTTTTCACATTCTGAAAGATGCATACGTGTCAAAATTACAACGGGTGGCCAGGAATCAACAGACAACTACTCTGCTACCCAAAATTCAAGATCCAGTTTACAAAATCAATCTATAATTGATGCCCATATTCCGCTGCAACTAGCCAGGTTACAACTCATGCAAGAAAAGGAGACATGACGATGGATTGGAATAAGATGGGGCAGAATGGACCCGACATGTTTCAAACACAGGAATGTGATAAGCAAAAGTAGTGCTTTAAAGTGCCCTGCACTCATCTAATTACACTGCTTTTTACCTAAGTGAATTTCTGAAGTACACATGCAGCTGCATGTTCATTCCTTTTATGACCAAACAAAATAGAGGATGTACCAGATCTAGACCTGAATTCTAATTCTTTTCAGCAGCAAAAAAAATCAAATTATAGATCATCACGGACTTGGTTCGCAGATTTCTTTACCAATTCCTATTTTGCAACATAAATATCTTCAGGAGGGAACCCCACAGATAGGTTAGACTAGTTCACAGGCCACACATGATATTTATGGTTCTAACCCTACAATGCCCAATTGGTTATGAGCAGGTGTTCCCAAGCAATAACTAAATTGTAATAGAACTTCTATTAAATGCACTCTGGAACTCATCCATCTTCCTGACTGGAAGCAAAAAAAAACTACTCCAAATAAGTAAAGCAGATAGCTACAATAATGGTCTGGAAGTATAAAATTAATGATATTCCAGAATTAATCCCAACTAGTCAAATCATGTGTAAGGAACAATATATTTCTCAAAACAACATTGGAAAGAAAAGAACTGACATGACTCCAACTTCTGATGAAGTTCCCATTAGTAACACTTTGCGACCCAAAATAACATAGCACATGCTGCAGGATGCTACGGGCCATTCAAGTACCTATAATTGGCAAACCAAAATTATTAATTAGAATAGTGAATGGCATCATAATAAACCAAAGATGCATACAAGAAACATAGATTGCCGCATAAAAGTCAAAGATCAGCTTCTTGGTGCCAACACAACTAGAATAGAGCAATGATAAAGCTAGAAATGTCATTTCCATTGATAGATTTTAAAATCTTCAAAATCCATCAGCCACAAGTCCTAATAATTGGAGAACATTAACTAATATATGGGACCTTAACAACTATGTTAGTATTTAGTAAAGGTACCATAGTTGCCATGCCTGAGGCTCTATCAACTACATTGAAATAAGGCACAAAATAATCTTTGCATAGAAGGGTCAAGATGTAAAACAAAAGGAATGTAAATCATTCTTACTTGCAGGCTGCAACAAAAAGAACCCATAAATTCTGTAAATTGGTATTAAAGGATCCAACAGAATTTAATACAAAGCTAAAGTAGTGCAAAAAAGAGAGTCATTCTCACTTTCAAAACCTTAAACAAATAAACTGTGTAACTTAACATGATAATGAATGATCGAATAGAGGTTGTGTGGATCTAAGTTCTATTGAAACGGGTCCTTATCAATCCTTTACAACGCAAGTAGCCCAATTCATAGAGTTTAGTGAATGATATGTAACCAATATCTAGTAAGCACACTTCTATGTATATGCCTTTCTCATATCGGGGTTGCATTTCTAAATACTCATACCAGATCCCTATTTTGGTGAAAATTATTGGATGTCGGTTTTCAACTTGAAGAAAATAAAGTAAAGGGAAATAGAGGAAAAAACAAAAATAGAAGAGCCAGTGTTTGTTGTCGCGGCAAAAGAAATTACAATTCAAATTATTTAAGTTCCACACTAGTAACCTGGAATAACATCTAACCACCACAAGAACATGTTTGATAAGCTGGAATGGAATTGAATGTTCATTGCAGGATTCTTTTCTTATGTTTGGTTGAATCATATTCCCTTTCTTCCTTTCAATCCAATGTTGGGTACAAGTGTGAATGACTAGATAACTCATTCCACAGGAAAATTCGTTCTAGCGTTTACCTTGACAACCATTGCCCGCCAAACCAATGGATCGATATAACTTATGTTAGAATGAAGATCTAGATGCCTTTTTTAAATGTATTCTTCTACATTGTCTTTTTATCTTTATTATAGTATAAGAATTAACTTATATATAACATATTTTAGAATTATTTGATCATTAACACTATGAGTTAAAACTAATTGTATGCAATAATGAAATAAAAATAATGATTTTGATTATTATTCGTAAAATGATACACACACACACACACAACAAAAAGTTATTTGAACATTTATAACATAATTTAACTCAGGACAGCCAATCTTATGTGAAACTAAAAATGAACAAGCAAGTATCACCGTATAAGTATCTTACGAAGAGGGGCACATGATGGGAAAGTTGAGCATTAACTCAAAAAATCCTTAATTTTTTTCTCAAATTAATAAAGACATTTATTCTGGAACAAATGGAGTATCACATATCAGCAGTCAGAAATCTACAGCACTCTTCTATATCAATTCAATCATTCATATTCAACCAGGGGTACTTAATAAAGACACAAGCTTTCAAAACATTTCACGACGACTACTTGCAATCACTAATGAACCTTGACAAGCAACAATGCCTCTTCCAATAAACCAACAGTACTAAGGACTTGCAGTTACATACATATCTTGGTACCTGCTGATGCAACAAAGACAATGGCGAAGGGCACCCAACACGAACCAATTTTCAACAGAATAAAGTAAAGGGGTCAGCATTTAGAAAATGTAGATTGTTGGGTCAAAGACCAAAATATGTAGAAATTATCATTCCCATTTGATTCCACCCTAAAATAAATTTAATCACATGCTCTAATAGAAACCCCAAAACGCCATAAGTCGTGAAGGTAACACTGATTTTAAGAACTTACAAATCCACGTGCCTAAACTGCCTATCAACAAATAACTATATCTTTCACATGATCAAATGGCACCCAACTTCAGTGTGCATATCCAGCTTATTTCTAGAAGAAAAGTTTCAAGCTTTACAACAAATAAATACCATTAAAAATATTTTTAAAATGTGTAGCAGCCAAGCATTGAACATTTAGAAAAATGGCCAGTGATCAGTGGCTAGAAATAGTGATAAAAGTCAAAACTCACAAAAGATAAATATTAGCGAGCTGGACAAGAACGACAGAAGGAGGAGGTACCCTGAGACAGCTCGCAATATGCACGCGCCTCCACGGAGACGTACGCCGTCAGCCGAGCGGACGCCACCGCGCTGTGCAGCGGCAACAGCGACTGCGAGCACCCCAACTCCCCCAAATTCCTGGGAAAAAGTAGGCAAATAGTTAAGAACACGTATAGCTATAATGATGAGCAGAGTTAGGGTTTTATACCTGGGAACGGCGAAGAGGAAGCGGCGAGATTGGAGGCGAGGAGCGTGAAGAGAGCGCGGGAGGGAGGAGGAAGAGGATCGGATTGTCGATGATAGTGATGCTCTGGTAGTGGAGAGTACAGACCTCGCTAGCGATCCGGAGCGCCAAGCCATAGCTCTCTCTGTTTCTACTGGAATTGAGCGTGTTCGACGAGTGACGGCCACCAAGGGTTTAGACAGAAACCCCGAAAATGATGTGGGCTTTGATGATTTTATTTGGGCTTGTCCCAACGATTTAACCTGTGGCCCAAAAGCCCAACTTTCGATTTGTATAAAACTTTCAGGAAATTTTCAATTAATATCGGCATGGTTGTATAATGAGATAAGGAGGGATAATTCGGAGAGAACATCACTAATCTCGTGAGAATTACTGGAGGCACGCTGTGGGGCGCGCGTTAAATTAGCGCTAAGTTGGCAAGCGTAAACACGTGACGCTAAACTGACAGGCGCGAAAAAGTAAATAAATTCAAATTCCTTGTAACATCACTCTTCCGAAGGACAAGCTCGACTCAATGATAAGGCCAAGCAAGCTAATGCTTTAGGCTCACCATCAAATTAAACACTTTTAGTGATATTCTTAAGTTTAAGTCCATTATTAATACCATAATGAACAATTTCTCTTCAACCTAGCCGTCTCTCTAGAATCTAGCCCCTCTCATCTACTCTACTCTTTGTTCTTAGCAATTGTTTTGATTTTATTTTCTTTTTACAATTTTGTGAACACTAAGAAAGAATCAGAAGAGACGTCTCGGTTGAAGAAGCATTGATCCTGGATTAATATTGGAAGTTTGGACTTCTATTTCTCAATCATCTCGAGCATGTTCGTTGATGTTTTTTCCTTCCTAGACGGATTTTGTGTTGCCTAGATTGTGGATTGGAGTAAAAAAACCCTATCCAAAGATTTCTCGTTCCATTTTTTAATAGAAAAAGATGGATTCCCAAATTGTTTTTCATTCCTATTTAGTTCACAACACATGTTGTGGTTTGCTCATTGATTTGATCATTGGGTATATGAATCCATTTTTGTTGATGAAGGTCAAGGACGTGAACACTATATGTTCTATATATTATTCGTTGTTAAACTGTTATTTGACATTTATAAAAATTATTGTTGAAATGTTTATGGGATAGATAATAAAAAAAAATTAATCAAATTTGATTTTCTTGATTCAGGCCCCAAAAGTTATTGAGTCGCCCTGCTGACAGGGTAACACTTTCCCCAGTGTTGTAATTGACGACCACCATGGCCGTGCCATGACTCTAAAAACCACACGGACGCAACGCCGTGGCGTTTTGAGTCGATTTTGTACTGATTTAGACTAATTTTTGACCAATTTGAACCGGTTCTATCCAAACTAATTATTTTTTTACAAAAAAAGTATATTATAACTTGTAACATAATATGTATTTTATTACATATGTGTAAATTAATTTATATTAAAAAAATTAGAATACAAAAATGAAAATTCACCATGGCCCCGAAGGCTCCTGTCCGCCATCATAGCGTCGTGCGACATCTACAACCTTGACTTTCATCCTAAGTTATAGTATAGAGTCTGACCCCCTTGTCACATGGCGTCTTCTATTGGTTTTCATAGTTTTCAAGACTCTTATGATTCTCACTAGACTAATTTTCATGAGATAAGTACATAAATGACACTTTACAATATTTGTCACTGATTCTAACTCAATACAATATAGGCTTAAATACATTTTACATAAATGACACTTTACAAAATACATTTATCTGTCCGTGATTTTAGCTCAATACAATACAGGCTTAATTACAGTAATCTGCTCGAATTCAGAATAATTTATACTATTAAATTAAATTGAATTCAGTTTAGAAAATAATAAAATTCAAACTTAAGTTTACTCTCACATGCTATTTGATAATTTCTTTCTTTTTGGCCCAACAGCTGTTATTTTGTTTTATATTTTAAATTAATGCACATCGACAAATTAGTCTATATATAATAAAGAAGGATAGAAACTAATGACGTATTATTATCATTAAATGTGACCACTGCACTTATTACTCTATCGCCCCCCCTCTCAAGTGACTCCATAGTTCATCCAATTACAATCGCGAAATGGGAGACCTTATGCCTTTTTAGCCTTTGTCATTTATAACCGAAAAGAAAATATAAGAGATAATTCATGTTCACAACGGTGAATTATGACACATTTTCACGTAATTATGGTGAATTATTTTAAGAGTTAGTTCAATACGAATAACTATTTTTAAGTGTCACTATTTCTAACAGAGTTAATTTTGATATAAAATATCCATATTGTCCTTCTATTAGAATTTTGAAATAAATCTAAAAAAATATTTTTTAAACTTCTTTTTAAAAAATAATTTTTATGAAATAAATAATTAAAAATAGATTTCAATATTATTACTTTTTTTGAAAAGCGTTTTTTTGAAAAAAACTTTAAAAATAAAAAATGAATTTGAACAACGTTTTTTATTTTTAATATTTTTTT
>JAYMTP010001983.1:0-21467 GCA_036897365.1 Geranium brycei
AGTGATAGAACAAAAAAATGGCAAATTCGGTGAGCAGAAATGACAAGTTTAAACTTAGGTATATCAAAGTTAGAAACGGTATCTTTTGAGTGTATCAATCTGTCATTTCCCCTATATTATATTATAATTTGAATATAATATATAAAAAAAATTTAAAAATTAAATAGTACGGGTCGGAATCGGATCGGGTCTTGGTCGATCCACACTCGCTCAAAAACCCGAACTATTTTGAGTTTCGCTAGTTTCAATCAGAGCTAGTGCCTCAAATATTTGTCGGATTCAGATTTATTTGTCATCCCTAATTTTGGTGCATGAGCAGGATTGATTAGGGGTCTAGCTGGACAAGAAAAATAATTATAAGGTTAAAAACGTGAAATTGGTACACAATTTTTAAGATTCCAAATTCCAAGGAACTTGTTGAAATGGATGATCCCTATCCTTATTTAGAAAATCCAGAACTTTGCACATTTTTATACATGTACATCATAATGTTGGCGTCGCAGCGTCAATTCAAGTTGAAAAGTCCTGAGCTGAGCTGTGGCTAAAGATTGTGACTGCGAAAACAAAAAAATGAATGCGATTGTGGGCCCCACCTTCCACATCTAGAGTTACGCAGTAAATTGAAAGCGTCCAAATTGAGTTGTGCTCATCATCATCATCGCCTCGCTTGCCGACATCTTATCATATTACTATTTCCAGCTAACACATTCTCAGTTAATTATTTTATTTATAACTAATATATTAATTAATATTTAATAACAGATAACTATAAAGACTTTAATACGGTAAGTGACAGACACACCATTTGCAATTTGGATCTTATATACTCCACAAACAAATTTACTCTATACTGGACTGTCACTTTTCCAGAAGAGGAAGCTATGGCTATGGACAATCCTCTGTTGGGCGGAGAGACGAGCAACGGCCGCCGGAGAGATCGGCCGCCACCCGCCGTCCTCGGCCGCGTCGGCGCCATCACGCACGGCTCCGCTTACCAAAAGGCCGCTGCTCTCGTTGATCTGGTCTTTTTTCGTTTCTCCTTTCTCTATCCGCTTTATGATTTTGTTTCGATGATTCTGGATTTCTGGATAGTTTAGGTCTCATTTGATTGTTTTTTGGGGGAATTTGGAATGTGTTTGTGTATGAATGATGTTGCTGCCGTGTATTAGGATCTCAAGTGTGTATTGAATCGAGATTTGTATGTATATCTGTTCTGTATTTGGTAAACTATGATCTGCTTCTTCAATTTTGTGGATTCCAGATCCACATCTGTTTGTGTTTGGTTTTTTTATTTGGATTCTGATGTTTGCTTCCAATTATAGAGCTATATGTTTGTATTGTGGTTGGCACTGATGTGACTGTTTTAGGAACTCAATTTTTTCTAGTTGCTCATGGAATATCCTTACACAACTTGCATATGTTCTTTTAAGAGAATGAAATTTCACCCGGTTCTAAAATGCTCAACAACAAATTTTTTTATGATCAGTTTAAAATGTAATTTTCAGGCTGAAGATGGCATTGGCCTACCGGAACAAATTCTTGATAGACAAGACTTTGAAAGTTCTGCAAACCTCTACTTCATGTTCATTCGGTTCAATATCATCTGGACCCTCAATTATTTTGCACTGCTAACCCTGAATTTCTTGGAGGTCGGTATAATTTTGGCATACTATTCCTCTCCTTTTTTTCCATTTATGAAACGATATATAAGTGGGAAAAAGGAAAGAAAAAAAAATCTGGACTTTGTGTTTATGATTATGTTGCTGGTGTTTAATCTTTATTTATTTAATTATGTGCAGAAACCTTTATGGTGTTCGAATAATAGTCTACAGTTATGCAATGATAGGGAGTACTATTACCTTGGGGAGTTACCATACTTGACCAAGGCAGAGTCTCTTATTTTTGAGGTAACGTTCAAGATATTCTGTAAGCAGTTATCTCATTTCTAATGAAATAAATTAATTTCCCTTTTAGTTATTACCATTTAGGCGTGCTTGAATAATATTTGTGCTGGAATGAAATGGAAATCGCTCCCTCTGCCTCTTCTGTATATAAGTTAGAGGATTATTGGAACCAAAATGAGGATGAATACCTCTCTTACCTTACATACAAATTAAGGGTTTCCCATTCTTATTCCTTAAACCCTTATCCAAAATGCAGCCTTAGTGGTTTATGTTGCTATTCTTACAGTACTATGGTTTACTTATCTCTATTTTGTTCCATACATTGCTTCCAGTAGAGTTTACCTTTTGATGGTGTAAAATGTATAGTTTATGTTCAGTAATGATTTCTGATATGCAATCTCAATGAGATAGTTACCATGACATTGAGGTACCAGTCTGCTAGTACCATCCACACTGAAGTGTTATCCAGGTTTTAAGATGTTATCATGTTACAGAGACAACTAAGCTTGCCAGTAGGCACAAAGATGTAGACTAAATCATTGGCACGTTTCTTACATTGCGGTGTTATTTGGTTCATAAATTTGAAAATTATAAAGTATGGATGCTGCAACATATTCACAATCTAAACTTAAGAAATGTTAAAAGTTTCTTGTAATACTGTTTATAATTAAAAATATTTTGAACGCAGATGTATCATTTATGTAAGATATAGAAATTATTGCTTTTTTCTTCTAAGTTTGCACATCATTCAGCATCGTTAGCATTGTAATTCAGATATTGCTATTCGTATGATGAACAAAAGATCGACAACCTTGAATCGTCTGCTGTTTACATCAGAACCTGAGTTTTTGTGGTTGTTTCTTGTGAATGCATGCTTATCTTTGGATTGGTATGATGAACAAAAAATCGACTACGCCGAGTCTTTTTCTGTTTACATGGAATCTGAGTTTCTATGGTTGTTTCTTCTGAATGCATGCTTATCTTTGGATAACTCAATGCTCAAACTGTGAGTAACCATTATTAATCTAGCATCCAACAAAAAATAAATATGAGTTGGTTGTTACTAATTTAGTATGGTGTGAACTTTACTTCACCAGAAGGATATACTGATGGTCAACCTTAGATAGTGTCATTTAGTATTTTGATGATCTCAAACATGGGGTGAAACATGGATTGACTCAAAAGTATGCCATCACAGTTACAAAGTATATTGGTTGTAGTTCGTATTGAAAAAAAGGAAGTTGAAAGGGAGAATAACCTGACATAACAAGAATGAATTTTCACCTGGTTGATATACAGTAATACTCTACAGTGTAAAAGTTATTTTTTGCGACATTATACTTTTTTGGGTTTGTTGATAAAATTAAAAGTTTGCTCACCTAACTTTTTTTGGGTTTGTTGATAGTATTAGTCTACTAATACTTCAGTTTGTGTGGTCGTGATTCCTTCTTATGATGAATTGATGCATGATATTTTTATATAGCATAAAATTCTTCTTTCTATGCAGGGAATAACCCTGATTATACTCATCATGCATACATTATTTCCAATGTCTTATGAAGGATCACATATATATTGGAAAAATCCGCTGAATCAGCTAAAGGTAAGATTCTATATCCTTTTCAGTAGATATGTATTTTCTATTTAATTGTTTTTCCTCATGAAGATGTTTTATTTTATCAAGTGGAAATCATTATATTATGTCCTGGAACCTCCGAAATACGGTGTTTTTTGAGCTATTTGAAATTAAACACATACTTTATAGACCAAATGTCTGCAGAGAAATAGCTTATCTGCATCTTTACTTTACAGTTAGAACAGTTGTTAATTTATATGAAGATGACCTTTTTAAATATATATCTTATGAAAATGAAGAACTTGAGTTAACAAATTTGATTGCTTCCTACATCTTACTATATAAAGTGCTTTTAGTAATATTGAAGATCATTGGTGGTATTTAGCTTTAAGAATCATTTAGAGTTGTTATCATTCTTTTCTAATCTCCTTTGTCTGTACTCTAAGTCAACCTTAACACGACATCGTAATATTTTGAGAAGTAGATCAAGTGAATTATATTCTTCTAAATTGCATGTAACACTTTAGAAAACCTCTCCAAATCCTTACCAGGCTTCCAGCAGCGACCAGACTGGCAATCATAGAAAGTGTATTACTTCAAATACATAAAACACAAGTAAACAGATTATTAATATTGTTGAAGTATCCCACTTTTAAAGCTTGTGGTTTCTAAACTGCTTTATATGCTAGTTAGACCCTCCATTAACAGCTTAAGCTTTTAGGTTGCCTCCCATGCAACTTTTTGTCCATGCACAGAGCAAGCCTGATTTTCTTGTATGACCATTCACTTAACAACTTAGGGTGGAGTACAATTATAGTCTAGGTTTTTTTAGCTCAGCAAAGAAGTTGTATATTAATGAAGATGACTAATTATGGTCTAGTTGATTAGTGTGTCATTACGACATCTTTTTTCATGGTGGAATGTGCTTTTCCTTTGTGTCACATATTTAGAACTATATTTAAATGTTAAAATTCTCCATACCTTCAAAATTCAAACAAAATTATGTCTAGTTGATGTTGCTGCTGGAAACCTCTATAGGGCCTAAAAAGAATGACTTCCTTAGCACCCTCTTTTTTATCAGCAAGTTGTGTACCAAGATTTGGGTTCGACTATGCTATATGATGAAGTAAGGGAGCTCCAAACTTATGATTCTTAAGATTGATATATCAATAATGTGCTCAAGATCCACCCTTATGTAGAAGGGGGTCTAATATTGCCACTTGACTCCCACCTTAAATGAGACTCAACAGAGGTTGAGAAAGAGGGGACAAACAGAAGTTGAAAGAGAATAAAGGTGGGGTAAATAGATACAACAACGGGGTTTGAACCCATGTCTCTCAGGACCCTAATTGCTCAAGCACCCTTACTATCTACTATCTAGTATAATGTGTTCATTGCAATGATCCTTTTGGATTATTATTTTTCATATGCCTTTTGTATCCATATTTTTCTTTTGGCATTTCGCAGGTCACTTTTCTTTTAATTTTGGCTGCTGATTTTCTGGTTTATGCTCTCTATCTGTCTCCACTGGCCTTTGATTTTCTTCCTTTGAGGATGGCACCCTACATCAGAGTTGCATTTTTTATCTTAAGTATCAGGTATCACTTAATGAATAACCTCATATGCACATTTGTGCATGCAAATCATAAATTTGGGCATGTACATTGTGATTTTACTCTTATCTTATAGTTTATAATTGACCCTTTCTATTTTTGCACAGAATTTTGGGTTTTATATATTCTTCACAGAATGAAAATTAGCTTCTTAGTTAGAAAGTGTGGGGTTTTCTTGGCCGGGCAAACTAGGAATACCTGTATAGCATACAAACTATGGGAAGAGTTACATAACTTACATTTATAAATATCTGGATCAATTAAATCATAAAATGTGAATTTATAGGCATTGAATGAATTATGACTATGCTAACTGGAATCCGTGCACGTGAGGTGGTATTTACTGCCTGGAGAACCTTAAAGATTTATTCAAGCATTTCTCAATGGTTCAACCTTGTCTGTTCCCTTGATGCTTTCCTTTCTATGCATTCATTCATTAATTGTCAAAACAAAGTTTGTATTGCTGATAGTCACGCCATTTTCGTAGTGGTGATTAATCATTGTTCATTAGTGAAACCAATCATGCACTTGCCAAGTTTCAGATTATTATTTTCACTATCATGTGAATACTGTATTGCTTATTATTAAAGGGCCAAAAGATACTAATTTTCTTCTTTATTTCAATGTCATCTCACTTTGTCTGGATCTCAGGGAATTACGAGCAACCCTTGTGATTTTGGCTGGAATGTTTGGAACATATTTGAACGTTGTGGTTCGTCCACTTTCTCATCGTTTACCTTTAAAATATTAATTTTTACTTGCAGTTTCTGTTTGCCTGTCAGTATTATAAACTACATGTCCTTTAAGATGAAGGGTTTATAGCATGGGTGCTTCGCTTCCATTTGAGTACCATGCTACTACACCAAACCTTGCATATCTGTAAATATGTTTTCCTTCCTGCTAATTACTGTCTGATTTTCCAAAATTTCAGGCTCTAGGACTTCTATTTCTTCTATTTGCCAGTTGGGTAGCTTTTGTGATGTTTGAAGATACTCAAGAGGGAAAGATAGTATTTACTTCGTATGGTACCACATTATGTGAGATGTTTGTGCTGTTCACAACATCCAACAACCCAGATGTCTGGATACCTGCGTACAAGTAAGTTGGACCTCTTAAAAATAAGGATATTTTGTCTCTTAGCTCTTTTCTCTATTAGCATCAAGATTTCCAATTAGTGTACTTATAATAAAGTTTATAGGAAATTGTTGAATTCATCTTGAGACCATTCAACTGATCCTTTTAGATTGTCTATTTGCTCAGCTAGCATACTAAAAGTGCTTTATTTCTTGTTTTATTATTATCCTTTATTGTTGGTATTTTTGTAATGATACAATGGACAGGTATTTTTTAACTATATTATTACTTCATAATGCATTGACGAGGATATAATAACACAGCTTCCAGATGTTTATTTCATTTCTTTTTTTTATTTCATTCTTGTCTTGAATATCAGCAAGACAAATTTATATTTTAATATTCCATTAACTGTCATCTCTAGGCAATCACGGTGGTATTGCCTGTTTTTTGTCATCTATGTGTTGTTGGGGGTCTACTTCGTCACCAATTTGATTCTTGCTGTTGTGTATGACAGCTTCAAAAGTGAGGTATAGTTTATTTGAACTTTTATGTTATCATGCTCTGGGGCTAACATGAAATGGCTGTTGTCAAATTTAAATTTTTGTTTGCAGCTACTTAAACATTATCAACTCTGTAATTGACCCGTTCTTGTATTCTCCAGAAATAACACACATACATTTTTACGTCTTGTTGTAGCTAGTAAAACAAGTTGCTGATATGGACCGTATGAGAAAAAATATTTTGGGGAAAGCTTTCAAACTTATAGATAAACATGTAAGTGTACTCTAACTTTTCTGGTAAATCTACTCTTTACATGTCGTTTGCAAGTTTGCTTTCAAATCGCATTTCCTAACATGCATCTTATGTAAGATCATATTATTTTAATTACAAGTCTTAATATATTAGCTTTTGCATGCCATTTTCATTCTAACATGGGCGTAATTTTGTTTTTATAGAGAAAGTTTCTCTTAGTATTACTCTTCATTAACACCCATATGACATGTCCCTAAGGGGACACCTCAACGGTTTTAGCCTCACACTTGCAGTGGAGAGGTAATAGGATCGAACCCCGTTGGGAGGGATGGGGATGGGGAGGGTTAAACACCCACATGACATAACTTCGTTACACATAAGAGAGTAATGTTTCTAGAATGCGTTTTACTTAATTTCAGTCATAATTACTTATATTGGTTGATTCCTGGCCCACCAATTCCTTTCACACAAAAACAGAAATCTATTTTCTATCTATAATTTGGTAAAAATGTTTTGGGCAGCGGTATACAGGGGGTGCTTCTATAGTTCATGCTTGTATACATATAGAAATGAAGTGATTGAACCTGGAACTGTTATTTTTATGCTAAGGTAAAATGCTTCGGTTCCGGATTTGGCCTTTTTAAATCCTTGGCCCTAGGCCAATAGCATACTGTTCTTTCAAAAGTTTAGGACTGAGAAATCATCAGCTGTCACTAGTGATTTTTAGTTTTCTGTTCCATTGCCTATTTATGTTCACACTATTTTGTTCATATTTAGATTGTTTTACTATGTGGTGCTACATTGACATTTTTTCTCTTGTTGCATATCATAATGGAACTCTTCGCTGCTTAATCAGAATGTTGGCTACATAAACAAGAAGCAATGTGTTCAACTGTTTGAAGAACTGAATAAGTACAGGTAACTGATTGTCTCACTCTCATATATTGTCAACAGCTTCTATGTTTTTGTTAATCTCATGCTTTATTGATCATTCTTGTTGTCCTTAATACAACGAGAGCCTCCCTTTATATAGGGAATACACATAAACTAATTAAGAAGTTGACTACTAATGCAAACTAGGAAATAACTTTAAGTACTAATAATAGGAAACCCTGATTGACAGTTTCAACTTTCAACTTTGAAAATTGTCATTCAAGCACCTGGAATTCTTTGCATGGACATTTGAAACAGCGATGCTTGAGTTGATAAAGATGCTATTCACTATCTCTATATTTCTGAGCATAATCATAGCCACAAAGCATTTTAGGTTGTATCCATGATACAAGAGTTCAGGCTCTATGATATTTTCTTTCTTTGCTTTTGTCGATTGTTCTCAACATCCTGATTGGACAGGTTGACTATTATTCTGTCGAATACTCAATACGTTTGCAAATTATAAATAAAATGAAATGGCTTTACCTGTTCTTAGGGTGTATGTTCAAGAGCGCAAATCAGTATAAGGTGTCATGTAATTACTAAACTTTTCTGGGATAGAATGACTAGCTTATGATGATGATCATGTGCACCTTTATTTATATTTATTCAGGACATTGCCAAAGACATCTAGAGAAGAGTTTGAGCTAGTATTTGATGCATTGGATGATAGCCATGACTTCAAGGTATATTTAATTCATCAGGCTTCTAGTTAAATTAAAGTTATTCTGTCCTATTTTTATCTATCAATTTGGATTTACCTATTCAAGTAAATATGATATATTAATGACCATATGTAATACCTCACTCACTCACTCACTCACAATCAATTATTTTTCATTTTTTCTTTGGTGATTCTTATAGGCCTCAGTGCCTAATATCATTATTTTAGTGGCTATTTAAATATAATGACGTGAGGGGATGACATAATTGTTTGATTTTTAGTTTATTGTTTTTTTTACTGAATGAAGTGAAAAAGCTAGTCTTTTCTTGCCTCTCATATTCTTATGCCATCTTTGGCTTTCCAAGCTATATGTACAGGTTTTTTATGTTGGTATCAAGAACCTCTGAAATGTTTCTTTACTTTCATGGTTGACATATGTTTTATCTGTAGATCAACTTGGATGAATTTGAGGACCTTTGCAATGCCATTGCTTTAAGTTTCCAAAAGGAGGATTGTGTAAGTTCACTGTTAGACAGTTTAAACATTATAATATATATATATATATATGGTAAGACAATTGCGAGCTCTAGTTCTGCATCTTTGATACTTTGGTTTCTGTGGCAGCCATCTTGCTTGGAGAATTTTCCATCCATCTACCATTCATGGTGCTCTGAGAATTTGAAAACCTTTGTGCAAAGCCCCAAATTTGGTTACATAATAACTTTTCTTCTTGTGCTGAATCTCATTGCTGTTATTATTGAAACAACGGTATGAACCATATTCGAGTAGAATTCCTGTAGATTTTTAAAGATGTTATGCATTTCAAGCTGATGCATCCATAAGAAATAAACAGTTCTGAAGTTGGGGATTGCATATTGATGTTGCTCGAACTTGGTTTTCAAAAGATTGAATATTTGTCGATGATTTTCAGTAGTTGGGAATGGTAATTCAGTGCTTGTTATTGGATGAATGATTAGACTGTCTGTAAAATGTTTCCTTGACACGCTGTGCTAAATTAACCACTAAGCAACCTTATTTCTCATATGTATGTCCCGTTGAGAATAGTAGAATCCTAGGTTGCATAGCCTGAATTTGTACATATATCTGTTTAGTAGTAATACATGCTAACTTTAAACTTGTATTGAATTGCAGCTTGATATTAAAAATAGTTCTGCTCAGAAGCTGTGGCAAGAACTTGAATTTATCTTTGGTAAGTTCTTTTTTTTTTATCAGCAATTAAAACGATTATATTAAAGAAAAAGAGAGACGATTCATAAAATGGGAAAAGAGATCTCTAAACGAATCCATGCAATCCAATTCGCTCTGACCCCGTTGCAAGTGCCAGAAATGGGTTTCACCACTACGGCCAGCGACGAGGACATGATTCGTGCATTTCATCAAATTCAGGCGGAAAATAAAACATCCTCTATCCAAGCCGTTCCTTAGGCTTGTAACCTTAGTTTTTATTTGCATTTCTTTCACATCTCATTGTACTGTTTCTTAAAGATTTCTTTTCCCATCTAGGGAGTTGTCTTTTTATTAATATTTGCTAAGACGTAAAACCTTCCAGTATGTCGTTCCCCCATATTTTCTTGTTTATGAAAAGGTAATTACATGTGTGATAATGGTGTACAAAATAAATTATAATTCTATGCATGTCTAGTATTAGATGGTCAATAGAATTGTTTTGCAGCAACTAGTCGAGTGGTTAATGGTTATTGGAAAATTTTACATGGAACATGACTGGGTGCCTTGTTACTTATTAGTTTAATAAACCTTTGATAACGAAAAGTGAACAAAGTTTTCCAAATAGCTTATAAGGTAAGGATACTGCTGCTAAAAAGATTCTAGTGTGCTTGAAGCCTCCAGCCTCTCCCTGTGGATTTAATATATATTTTATTCCTTAATGTCATTTTACAATGTATGATATGCCATCACGCTTTAACCTAGTGTCTGAGTCTGGTGTTAAAGTTTTTTTTAATGTTGAACAGGTTGGATATATGTATTGGAAATGGCTCTGAAAGTTTATTCCTTCGGTTTTGTGAATTATTGGAGGGATGGACAAAATCGCTTTGATTTTCTGATTACATGGGTAATAGGTAATTACACTATGCAACTCTATCCTGATTGTCTCTCTCTCTTCTGTTTGGTTGATGCAATGAGGTTGAATATCTGTCATCTTACCAAGGAAGTTCTGATGATGAATGCAATGCCACTTTGTAAGAGTACTTATTTCTCATATACCACTCTCTTGAAATTCTTTGTGCAATGTTGAAGAATAATTTTAATTGATAAATCGATTTATGACATTCTGCATTTATGGGATCAATTATGGGCATTGACATCCAAATATTTATCTCTTTTGTTATCACTCTCTTATTTGATTCTCTCTTTACAAGATATTGTAGACTGATCATTGTACCACTCATTTAATTTTAAGCTTTTATGAGGCGCCTACAGCAGCATCTGCCATGTATAACTGGAAGTAAATTGGGCTGTTATTCTTTCTCTTTTAATCTTTCCGCGTGAAATTCTCAAAAACTAAATTAAGCTTTATCACTGTCACGCTTTGATGAATTTTGGCATACAGTATATGAATTGCTACAGTTATGTCTGGATTATCAAAATGACATGAATATCTCATTATGGTTCAATCTGTATGAAGTCATTTGCCAAGTATTATTGTATACCAGAAACAGAGTGATTGGCATGAAATACAGATATTTCCTATACGAAAATTAATTTGAGTATCTGTTTATTTTTTTACTTCAATGGACCAAATTGCTTATGGAATTTAGATATGAGCTTCAGCCACCAGCTAATGTACAAGTTATAATGATGATATCTCTTAGGTTTGCATTATATCTGTTAGTATCATGTACATTAATAGATGATTTTTCTGTGTGCAGTTATTGGAGAAACTATTACTTTTGTATCTCCACATGGACTTACTTTTCTTTCAAATGGAGAATGGTAGGGACTTCTCTAATTGGTGCATTTTTATTTTCCTATTTCAGAGCAGTATAGTTTTTCTCTCTCTCTCTCTCTCTGTTGAATATTTCTTAGATTAAATCTATAAGTTGCTTTCAGCGCATCCAAATTGTACTGTATGATGACCCTCAATATATGGATGTATTCTAGTGGCTCTTCGCTTAGGCCTTGTCATGCTATTAGTAATGTCTATCTAAAAATGCATTGAATACATTATATATGGATTCCAAAGGAAATTGGGAACTTGTTTTGGAACATCCATTTTGGGGAATGTGTTTCCTAGTGGAGGAAGTGTATGAATTAGGGTGTTAAAACCCTGAAATTTCTTAGTTCTGATTTATTTGAGGTGGTTGTTGATCTTTGGACTAAGCAGACATGTCAAAGATATGTTACTGGTCAGGGCACATGTCATAATTATTCTGTATCTTTTAGTGGTGCAACTTAGTTTATCCACATACTAAAAGTAAATTGTGTAAAATCTTTATTTTTGGTTTTATGGATAAACCTAGTTGCAGACTGGAGCAATTTGCAACTCAATCGCGTGTCATCATTGACGATTTTCAATAAATAGTATGAACTGACTTCAGATTTCTCGCCCTAATTGCATATTTCTTGTTATGTGAGATATATTCCTCACTAATGTTTAATGAGTTAGTGGTGACTCTATCATGGGACTGCTGAACCTGTGTTGATGGATGGTGAACTTTTTCAATGTAAAAATGACTAAAATTGCTGTTTCTTTTTTTAACAGGATCCGCTACCTTCTTCTTGCAAGAATGCTACGGCTAATAAGGATCCTCATGCATGTCCAGCGTTACAGAGCTTTTGTTGCTACTTTTCTAACCCTCATACCAAGCTTGATGCCATACCTTGGGACCATATTCTGTATCCTATGCATCTATTGCTCTCTTGGTGTACAGGTAAATTAGATTTTTTCTTCAACCATTTACCAAAAGAATAGTTATTCGGATGTGGATATATTGTGTACTTTTATAAGCAGTTATGTTTTATCACTATAGCAAGAGTTCTTTTCCGTGTTTATTATCATTTCTTACATCTAATTAATGTGTTATGCTCTTCAACTTCACTATCTAGGTTAATGGTTATGACCTGTGATTTCCCTCATGTTAATATTCCTTTTTACTTTCTTTGTACTTGCAGGTCTTTGGTGGAATTGTAAATGCTGGGAATTCCAAATTGAATGGAACTGATCTTGCTGATAATGAGTATCCTTGTCCGTTGATGATTTGAACTTTTATCTCAGTTTTTTCATTCATCATTTTGCTTATGGATGAAGTGATTCATTAGTACCACTGTTTCATCATTTGCAAAGTTTTAGTTTCATTCTTCCAATCATTTTCTTAACAAAATTAGCTATCTACTTTTCAATTTCAACGATTACCCAAATGGCATGGTTACACTTTTCAATTTGCTAGTCATGGGGAATTGGCAAATTTGGATGAAGGTATAGCGATGTTACAAATCTTAATATTTCTATAATTTTTTATTCAAGCTGTTGTTTTTCTTAGAGCATAAAGAGAAATATGTTCTTAAGAATTATTATTCTATACATATGTTTTAAGTGTTAACAATATAATAGTAACCAACATAGCAACACTTAATATTGTGCATATATTTCCTTTATGCATTTTTTTATAAGCTAAATATTATTGATGATAGAAAAAGTACAAAAGAGTAGCCTTGGTAAACAGGAGCTGAAGAAAACAAAAGGCAGAGAAGGTTCTTTTATGTATTATTCTTCACAAGGGACTATTTCAAAGTCTACAATATAATTCTATTTGTATGCATGAAAGCACTAATCATCTGCATTTCACCATTCCAGAGCTATGAGGATCTGACAGGAACATCATGGTCTCTCCTATACTTTGTCAGCTTCTACCTTTTAACTGTTTTGCTGCTTTTGAACTTGGTAAGTTTCATTCTATGCTTCATTAATTTTATTTCTATTTCTCACACATTTATCTGCCCAGTGAGTGGAGTGATAGACAGCCCAACCTTTTTGGTTCTTAAGTTGGTATGTGTAGTGGTCTTTTCTAGAAAACTTGCTGGGGATGATTAAATGGTTAAAGACACAATGTTCTGGTCCTGTGATCAAAGAACATAACAACTTACATAAGTGCTTTGCTTCATCTCTTGGGTAGTATTACTGTCTACCCTGTTATATGATTTGTTTGTTCCTCTCCCAAGGAGACTTTCAAAAAAACTCTCAGATATCATATTTCAGATGTTTTCTACTTTTGCTCAATTCGAGTTGTCTATCCTTTCTCTTCTACTCTACCACCTGATGCCACAATGCTAGTGAAGTCATTTTCTGAATCTTTGGTCTATTAACTTAGAATTGAAGCAGGGCAAATTCTTTTGTCATTTATTTGGTGCCATGTTATTTCTCATGTGTTTATTAATATGTCAGGTCAGGATGAATAAATTTATCTGAATTACACACACAAGCCTATGATGTATCATCCTGCAAGTTGTCACCAATAGTTATATCTAAATTATAAAATACACTTGAAGGAAATAATTGACCAATTCTATTGTTAGAGACCACTTGATACTCTAGTTAGTAGTTAGACCTTTAACTTAATAGTGTAAGCTTTTCCTTAGAGTAAGTTCAATAGATTCAGTTCCCACAGATTTGTCTTCTTATGTTTTTCATAACTGCTTATGATTGAAGAGATACTGTTCTGCTACAGAGGGGTTATGAATGCTGAGAAAAATCAAGTCACCGTGAATCATTCTTCTTTTAATTAGTTGTCACATTTCTTCTAAAAAGTAGTGGTATATACCACATAACTCTTTTCTCTCTGTAATTTCAGGTCATGGCTTTTGTTTTGGAGGCATTTTTCGCTGAAATGGAACTTGAGGAATCAGAAAAGTGCAGTGGTAATGAGAAAGAAAAGGTAATCACCTTATAAGTTCCATACATAGAGAGAAGTCCACATGTACACACAAATTATCCTCACATACCAAGATGGGGAGTTTGACTCTAGCCAAATCACGAGGACAATATAGTGTAGGAGCTGTACTCTGTTCGGTTTGGGATAGAGCTATTCAGCATCATGACACTATAGATTGTGATTGCACACAATCTTGGACAACACGTAGTATATTTATCTGTTACAGTTGCTCTCAATCCTGCGACATTTATTGCTCGCAGATACTGTTTCTAGTATGATAACCTCACCATTTATTACATCTGCTTATGTATTAAATCTAACACAATTTATGTTCCTGAATCTAGGATGTGGGAAGAAGAAGATATCGATCTGCAGGGTATGTATCCCAATGAAGTTTTCACTGTACAAAACTTTACTGTACATTTTACATGTTAACAATTTTTGAACTCGTTAACTTTTGTTGGGTACAGCACAAAAACAAGGAGTCAAAGAGTTGATCTCCTTCTACATCACATGTTGAGTTCAGAGCTGGATAAGACCGAGTGCTCCAGTCCATAGACTCTTTGTTTCCACACCGGTATTTGAATTACACCTTGCCTTTTCGTTTCGTGCGGATCCAGTTTTTAATTAGCACATACAATATATTCTTCCATAGCACAAGTCTTTGATCAGCTGCATTTTATCAGTAAAATTGGAATATTTGTGTTATTATATTAAGCATGATCTTCAATGTTTCCTCATAATATATTGTGATTTGCAAACAGCAAAGTAAAAGTTTGCACTAGAATTTTAAGAAACAATTGGATGTGAAACATGCCATGTTACGTCATATCAACTCTGTAATGTGCTACCATCATATAATACTCCAACAAGACGATTTGATATCTATCTGGAAATTTTGTATTTGTAACAGGTTCTGTTCCTGAACAAAAAATAAATAAACAGTAGCTAATGTGCAAAGCAACAATTGGTGGAAACTAGTTCTCCCGGAGGACTCAGTTATTGCTTTGATCAGCAAGATTGTTCATGTTTTGATCTCTTCACACAAGGCAGGAATTTCCACACCATTTGTTTGCTTCTTTTTTATAAATATTTTTGTGCAGCAACACTCTTTGGGTCTTCCTAGTTCTTGTTTCCACATGGAAGAGAAGATTATTCTCTATGTTTGAGGTGTGTTCTCAGGGCATAATAGCTACTACTGCCATCCTCCATTAATTATTGTGGTAATATAAGTTGCATTATGTTATCAGCAACTCAACTTTGATCCTTAACAATTCTCCCTTTACATTTTGTACTTTATACACCTGAAAGAACACTTGTGTTGAGCACCAACCTCTGACTGAGTAGGCTTTTACCTTTTGGTGCAAATTACAAACTTGAAATTCCGTTCCCGCTTTGTTAGAATATCAATCATAATTTGCTGGAAACCACCGAATAAGTATGTCATTGATGTAAGTATGTGTTTTGTTCGAATACTAATCATAATTGGTTGGAAACCACTGAATAAGTATGTCATTTAGGTAAGTTTGTATTGGAAAGTTGTTAACAAGATTTGAGCAAGCTTTTCAACATATAGTAAACGCTTCAAATGAAGTGTAAACTACTTTTCAAGGTTTACAATTTACACTACAAGAGTGATTTCTTTCTGACACTCTTAAGCCCTTTATGGTAAAAAGTATGGAGCAATTAAGAGTGATTGGATGAAACATATATCAATGACTAACAACTATCATTGCTTAAAACAGATCAGAAACATATATCGTGGTGTATTTTTTAATATAAAATTTGACCCATTTTCTAAGTTTGTTTATGTATTTATGTGGCTTCACTGTAAGCTTACATTATTATCACATCAAAAGAGGGTCTCATTTGAAATTGTTTTCATCTCCAGTTTTCAAAACAAAACTGTGACAGCTTTCTACTTGCTACAACTGTCTCCATTCATGTCAACTATAATATTGCAAATTATACGATATGGGAAATGCACAAAAATGAAAGAATCAATCATATACATTTGAAATCAAATTGCATGGATGGCATTTGTTGATTCATTCAAAAGGATGTTATGTGTGAAAACTATTCAATCATACACAAAATTAAGTAGCAGAGTAGAAGTCAAATTCAAGTAAGAACAGGTTCATAGAGAAAAACAGCACCTCTTTTTGACCAGGTTCCATCAAAATCGCAATAAGCAATACGAAGAGGACTTATCATGTTACTGCTTGCCGGAACTTTTCACAATCTGCTGATCCATTTCTTGTAAAACCGGTTACAAGCATATTCATCATCCTCCCTACCGCTGCCCTGAATTCACTCGTGCACTGCACATCGCCTGCATTGTTTTCTTGGGCCCTACCCTTAATAACAGACCCTACCCTTGCTCCCTCTGTGTATGCTTTGCATGCTTCCAGAATATCATGCGCACGTTCGCGGAAGTGACCAGCACAGAATTCTTCAAAATGCTGCACCCAGGAATCACTGATTAGACGGTAAAATTCGTGCAAGTGTAGCTATTTATCAAATACAGATCGGAATAAAAATTGGAAAAACATTGTAAGTAGCTGCTGACCTTTGGTGGCCTCCTGAGCGTGTAAATCATGGTCTTAAGGGACATGATAAATGCATCCTCACTGTACTTGTTTGATTTCGATTTCCCCGCTGCGCCAGTATAGCTTGTTTCATATCCAGGCTCGTTGTAAAAGGGCTCTGCATTGAGAATCAGAGCTTGTATAGACACCAAAACTTGGAGCATGGTTGACTTCCCTGCTATCCACATCTCGTCCTTCTGACCAGACCATGTCCCCAACAGACTCAGGCAAACTTTCCCACATTCGTATAAATTTGGGTTTAGACGAAGACCGCCTGAATAGTAGTACACCATCTGACAATATATTTTCAATTTATGTTACCTACAGTGCATGGAAGAAACAGCATATGATTGTAATGCCACAAATTACGTACCGGTGGTGAATTGGGATAGTTGGTAGGGAAGAGACAATCAAAGACAAAAAGGCCGTCGTGGTAAGGAGTGCCCTGTGGTCCTATGATGACAGCCCTCAGTAGTTCCATCCTAGATTCATATACCCTCACGAAAATCGTGTCTGCGAAAGCAAAATCCAAGGAATACAAAAATTAGCTAAACACACTAAAATCTTTTTCTGAAATATCTTGGGATAATTTGTTTGATGAACATGCATAGATATCTCATCACAAGTACCTGCTATCCCGTGATAATATCATAATAGAATGGAAAATACATGTAAGGACTGCTCACCCGGTAAGTTTTTCTCCAGAATCTTCCACTCCTCCTGGATTCTCTTTGCCCAATTCTTCGGTGGCTATATAGTAAGAGAACACATGTGAGACCTCCACACGCAGATTCACAATCATACAATAAACATAATATATTTTCAATCTCACCTGCTCATTTGAAAATCCCATGCGACTATAATGATGGTCTGAAAAATCTTCCACGGTATCAAATGATTTAAAACTTCCAGGTTTCTTCGTAACTTCCTCTTCCCCATCCTCTACTTTTATATCAGATGGTAACTGTGGCAGAAGTGACGAACTGCTAGCCATAACAGATGAACTACTTGCAGTGGGTGCAGGAACTGAGGAGCTGCTTTCACCGAATGTATTCATTTTACTTTCCGCAAGATCCACAGAAAGTGGCTTGTGTGTTATAGATGACTTATTTTCACTTGGAGTAGGATTGTTGAAACAAGCGAGTACCAGCTCTACCCCAGGAGGCAAATCCACATTATCAAACTGAGCTTGCATTTTCGAATACTCATCTTCTTCATACATATAATCGTCGTCATCATCATAGTAGTCTATATCAGAACCATCTTCATCACAGACATCATCGACATCTTCATCATTATCGTGACAGGACATGTCAGAATTGGAATTGTTGATATTGTGGATGGATTCTGAAGTTGAACTCTTAAGAGGATCAACACTGCCTGATGATCCATCATTACTATAAGAATACCCCAATTGACCACCCAAAGTATCCTGAACAAACAAGAGCATAGTTTCGAGTTAACCAATGGCATGACCTTCATAGTTATCCAAAACACATGAATTAACTGGGGCACAATATTAACTCAAAAACACTTACATTCACAGAGGGAAACAATATGCCGTGGTATAAAGATAGTACATCAATTAAAGAAATTAAGAAAGCAACCCTACAGCAAATCAGGACTAAAACCAACCCTACCTCAATTCAATCAAACCACACACACACACACACATATATATCCATCAAAACAAAATAAAAAAATCCATCTGATTAAAAGTGCAAGCACGAGACCTTCCCCTTGCACGTCAGTACAAATTACTAAATGCATCACTCTAACACTTGTTGATTGACAACGTGATCATGATCTTGGCTCATTAGTCTTATATAGGGCTCAATACGGGTGACTTAGAAGCTCATGGACAACCTCACAAGTCTGGTTATCACTGTTCCCCCAACAATTTGGGTATAAATTACAACCTAGCCTATTTTCATATCAAGCTCCACCCAAACGGTTGGAAAATAAAACTTGGGGAGCAATAAGGTTAACACCATTGAAGAATCAGAATAGATAACTATATCATTTGTTAGATGTCTACTTCCTAAATCATTACTAAGCTTGATAGCATAGAAATAAACATGAATGGAACAACACTATAAACAATACAAAATACTCTCTCAATTAAATTTGCTGTTCTGTCCAGAACTAGAACCACAGTACTTGGGTGCTCTTTTCCCTCAACTTTCTCAACAACCAAACAGAGACAAAAACCTAACAGCCACACACTCCATGTTCTACACTTGTTTGATCATGATCCCTAAACCAAACAAAATTCAGAAACTAAAAAAACCCTAATTCAGTCCCCCCAATTAAGAAACCATAACAAATCAAACCCAATAACATGATCAACCAACCAAAACATACCCACCAACTAAAATTCATTTCTAACAACAACAAAAAAAAGACATGCAAAAACCCACAATTACTTCGGATTGCTGGAGTTTCTTGGCGATCGAAACGTCGGGGCCTTGAGGGGGCAAGTACTCCATGTTGAGATCCATGGCGATCCCAAAACAATCTGGAGAGTGAAACAAAATTGACCCAGAAACACACGCACAAACAAACACAAAGAAGAAAGTTAGAGAGAGAAACGGTACGGCAATGCAATAAGAAACAGAGAAATAGATGATTAGTGCGACAACATTCCAATGGAGGCGGAACAAAATAAAGGGTCGCTTTCAATTAATTGTAAAAAAAACCTCTGCAAATTCTTCTCCGCTGGGTTTTGTTCTGAAACTGTGCGCTCTCTCTACAGAGACGAACAGAAACAGAGGACTTGTTGTGTTGTGTGTTTTCTTCTTCTTCATCGTTTTCTATTTCTAGAGAGAGAGAGAGAGAATAGTCCAAATCCGCGCACTATTAGCTAGTTTCGCTATCTTGCGCCGGGGTGGAACAGTGACAATCTATGGTGATTTGTTACTCTGAGAAAGGTTCTTTGACCAATGCAATCACAATTGATATTGACTTGTGTTATTGTGGTACCTGTTGTACTTGATTGTCACTCACTCGGTGATATGAGGTATTGTTTAGACTGACTGACTTAACTAACTGATCACGCTTTCCTCTTTCTTGGCGGGGTCCAGCTATTATGATTCAATCCTAGCCCTTCACTGATTGACTCTAGTGGATGGTGGAAGATCATCGTCGTTGAATATGCTTTTGATTTTTTTTAATTTCGGAATTATTTCGTTGTTTAATTAATATACGGATACACTCCAGCACAAATCAGCCCAAACGTTCAAACGGTCCGAACCAATCTCAGACGTTATATTAGTGAAAATCTGCAGGCACGTTGTCCCAGCGTGCGACACGGAAGGCTGACCCACGGTGTGTTTTCTAGTCACAAAAGTTCCACCATAATTCAAACATTACACCTTCAGCGTAAAAGTTTCACATGTTCGGATAGTTTGAACATTTTACATGATTTGTACATGATATACTTTTACTTCTTCACATCAATATTTCTAAGTTTAAAATTTGTTTTTATCTACCTCAATTACAATTTATGCAAACGACTGAAATACTTTTGGTTACATTTTAAATTTTCAAAGTCACAGCCCTGAACATCATTTTTGTCTTTATTTTTCATTTGATTTGATTTTTTTCATTTTCAATTTCATGAGTCATATCAATAATTAATTAAAATTTAAAAAAATTTAAACTTAATGACACTTAAACAGAGTGAGCTCTGGAAGACAAAATTAAAGTTCAGTGATCACGAAAGAGAAATATACCTCAATGCAAGAAACAAATTAAAATAATTCATAAATAACTAATGAAAAGACAATATTGCCCTCTTCTTCTGCCTCACTGTCCATCCTCTCTCAAACAATCAAACAAACCATTGTTGAGCATTGCTCAGCCTCATTTTCATTAACGAGTTCCAAATCGGGTCTGTAGCCATCTGGTTACACAAATGAGTAGCAACCAAATTGGACACTCCATCGTGGACATCGTTCAGAACTCCATCATCGACACCAGCAGTCAACACTGCATCGTCGACGCCAGTGTTCAGAACTCCTTCGTCCACTCCGGCGTTCGGGACTCGACCAAATTGTTGTAAACTCAAATCAATTGACTCGACCGAGTTGTCGTAAACTCAAATCGATTGACTCGGCCAAAACCCGGATTGATTTTTAAGCTTCAAATTAGCGGGGGACAGAGAGAAGTGAGAGGAGAATGAGGTTGAGGGCATTATGGTCATTTTGGAGGTACTTTTTTCATTTTCTAAATTTTGTTATTTTGTTTATTTTGAAGAATAATATACCCTTTATTATAGGGATGGCAACGGGTCAGGTTTACCCAAAACCCGAAAGTATCCAAAATGTAAAAAAAATTTTGAAAATGTCCCAAATTTATAATATATAATAATATGTGTAATTGTTTTTATAATGTATAATATATAATTACGTACATAATTGCTTTAATTGAAATTTTTTTAATGTCTTTT
>JAYMTP010001984.1:0-21466 GCA_036897365.1 Geranium brycei
AGAAACTGTGTACATATGAAAGGAATTTTCTTTCAGTGCCTTACAATTCTTTTTTCATTTTGCCTTTAAGAGGAGAGACTATGCCCAGATCCATCACACCATGGCTCCTGGTTATATTGACTTTCTTTCAACTATCATATTCAAGTTTGTTTGTTTGATTGTTTTGCTTGTGATATGTGCCACAAATAACAGATAAATATTTGGTATTCGTTTTTAGACACTCCTTGGGAACTTGCATCAAAGACTCTTTAAGTAAATGGAAACTGGTTTCTTGAATCTGGGCATATTGAGGCCAAATGAGAAAAACAGGTGACCGTGAGCCTCGTTTGTTTGTTCGAAAGAAGTTTAAACAGGTCTGAACAGGTCTTTCCCAATACTCTGAAAATGCGAAAAGCATTGAAGAGTTTTCTTTGCACAAAATCTAGAGTAACACTGTCAGTCCTCGAAAGCATTTGTTGACCATTTGATGTCTTTTAGTTCTCCAAAATGGAATTGGTAGCTGTTATTGTCTTGAACTTGAGACATGAGAGCGTGTGAGCTTTGGCGGTTCATTGTTGTCTTGTGCACTCAAATTCAATTGATGGTCAAAATATTAAGTGCTGTCACTTCTACGAACATGCAACTGAGTTTTGGCAAATTACTATTGGGAGAGAGAGAGAGAGAGACGGTGAATAAGCTAAGCTACGATGATATGTATGTGGGTAATAAGGAAAATAAGTGAATTCGTTGCTTTTACGCATCGTTTGGTTTCTTTCGGTGCCTAACAAATGTGGTAGGGTTTGACAGTTGCAGCCAAATTATGTACAAAGAAAATGGGTTAGGCAACTCTAGTCAAACCTATTCAATTTGACTTTGCAGTCAAGCAGATGTTTTTCTTGTGCTTTCATTTTTGTCTTCTATTTACTCATAATGCCATTTCGTGATCAATTACTGTTGAATTATACATTTTGGGGTATGTAATTTAATATTAGTCATTTTAATTTAACCTAATCAAGAAATGAATCTGATTATTGAATGATACAACTTCGTGAACACAGAGATTTGGAATAATAGCTCTATTCATTCATCAAATCATATTTATGGTCGAGGCAATATAATTTGTAACTAAATAAAAGTTTGTTTTCCACTTTAATCTATTTTCAAGTATACACAATAAAGTTTATCCCCACGGCTTTTAGCACATACCATTCAAGCCATTTGATAGGAACACTTAATTTTTTGATTGTTTACACAAATGTGACCACTAAAATATTCCAAGGTTCTTATTAATTGTATGAAGTATAATTTTTTCTTCTCCATTTTCAACTCCAAACTCACAATATAAGAATCAATCTTTTGAAATTTGAATGTATAAGACACTTTGTATGACTTGTTGCGAGATATTTATTTATAAACAAGCTAGCACAAAAACGTTGAAGGTGTAGTAGAGGTGAGGTTTGGATGAAAAAAGAAATTGAAATGAAATGAGTAAGACCAAAAGCATTGATATACATGCTTGTCTCAATTTTCACACACACACACATATACATATAGAAAAGTGAAATATAAAATAAAAAAGAAAAAAGGGACGGACCAAACCTTACCCTCTCCTCATCTCATGTTGCACTTGTCTTCTCCACGCCTTTAGGGTACACTATATATACATATTATATATAGCTCCTTCTCTAGTCACCATTAATGCATCCATATTCTACTTGCTTCTTCTTTTGTAGTTGCATGACTAATTAGCGAATAAACACAGAGAGAGAGAGAGAAGAAAATATACATATTATAAATCTGGATCATCGTCGGAGAGAATATGGAAATGGATCTGGAGAGAAGGAGAAAAGGGAAGAGGAGGAGGAGGATGATGATGATGAGGAGTACGCGTTCCCGGTGTTCTCGGCTCGCTCTCAACAAGACATGTCTGTAATGGTCTCTGCTCTCTCTCAAGTTATTGGCTCCAACATCAATCCTCCTCCTCAGCTTCTGTTTCAACAACCACCTGCGCCTCTTCAAGATCAAGGTCTCATCATCATATCCATATATTAATTAAGTATATATATATATATATGTTCATATTCAATATTATATTATTATTAGGGTTGCAGCTTATTGCTACCTCGTTTGTTGATGGTTTCAAATAAATATACCCTCTTCTTTATTATTTTTTAATTATGAATGATCCCGATCTGTTTCATTTCAAGTGTTAATTATTATTATTACACTGTGATTTGGTAAATAATTAATAATGGAGTGCAGTTGTTTGATTTAATTTCTCACACACACTCTCTCCATATTTTAATTCCTAATTATTAGCTCATTTAACCCCTCTTTCTTTCTCTAGCTATAGAAACCCTAGATATATATTATATCATGCATTATCATTTTGCCTGACCCCATGTTCTGGATTGACCTTCAAGAAATCATGTTATTGGTCTTTCAACCGGTTTGATCATGAATTGTATTCCCATTTTATGGCATCATTTATACACAATATATGTGCATATATATTAATTGCAATACCTAGGTATATATATATGTTTGTGTTGAATAATAATGGTGTGTAATTGATTGTATTGTGATAATCATCAGGAAACAGCAGTAGTGGTCCTCCTCTTAGAAGAAGACATTATAGAGGAGTTCGGCAGAGACCTTGGGGGAAATGGGCATCGGAGATTCGCGATCCGAAGAAGGCTGCTCGAGTGTGGCTTGGCACTTTCGACACTGCTGAGGCCGCTGCTCTTGCTTACGATGAAGCTGCCCTCCGCTTCAAAGGAAGCAAGGCCAAGCTCAACTTCCCCGAACGCGTCCAATCTTGGCCAAATCACCATTCACCTTACAACCTCACCACCACCGCCACCACTACTCCTCATCCAGGGAGATCAGTCAATGTTAATCCTCTCCCTCGTGCTCTTAACAATTACCATCCTCAACCTCAACAATCGTATTATCCTAATCACCACCTTCTTCAAAGCGGGGGATCCAACTATTTTGCCCCTCCACCTGCTCTCTATGCTCAACAAACCACTTTTCACCCTCTATCAAATAGTAATAATACAACTTCATCATCTTCATCCTCGTCTTCTTCTGCTGCTTCTCAACACCAACAACTTATGAGCTTTTCCATGCAGCAGTTTGGAAGTTCGGATCCTTCCAACAATTACAATTACAACATGGGACACTTCAACCCGGACTACAATACAAAATGATACATTTCCAAATCATGTTACTAGGCATTTATATATATGCATGATCGATGCATGTTATAACATGCTGTTTTTCTTTCTTTTCTTTTCTTGTTGTTTTTGTGTTTCCTTTCCACGGGTTGATTTATTAGGTGACACATTGCTGTTGTTCAATTTTGTTCAAGTATATTGAGCCAATTAATCAACAAGTTTTTCGCATATATATATATATATATATACACTTCATTTTAGCCTTATTGCCAAAAGTTTGCAGCACTAGCATTAATTATTTGATAATTTGTTAGGTTCATTTGCTCTTACAATTTGTATTTTCGATATCTTGTTCATGGCATGATTTGGTTATATACTTTTCTATATCATGTCTTATATTCTAACTTTAATTAATTATTATAATCTCCATCTAATGAAGAAGTTTGAAAGAAAATTTAGTTGACCGTTAGCATCCAATTAATTAGTTTTGCAAGCCCCTGAGGGGATACTGCAACGGTTCAAGCCTCACACTATCAGTGGAGAGGTTTGAATTTCGAATCTCGTTGTGAACAGAACGGAGGAGGGTTAAAGGGTAGATTTAGGATATGATGTAATTTAAAAAAATTAGTATAAATTTTTTTCTAGATCCAACACTGTTGACCGTTAGCATCTGGTTAGCGTTGGTAAGATGTCATTAACACAAAAAAGCTGTAATATATTTAATTAGAACCTAAATTTTGAATATCTTTTGAGGATTGAAATCACTTAAATATTAGAGAGATTTTCAAGTAATTCTTATTTTAAGGCATGCATGTTCCTCTTCCATTAATTAACCAATGTTTGAAAGCTGATTTTAAAGTTTCAACGGTTTACATATCGATCTAATTTGGAGGTATATTCAACCCAAGACCATGACCATGAAATTTATATTTATATACAAACATGCTCTTGTAACTTTTTTTTGAAATGAACATGCTCTTGTAGCTTAGGTTGACTAATTCTAAAATATATCATTAATTAGTTATAAATTACATATTTACTGTTGTGTATATAATAGAACTTTAATTACTTTAAATTTTGAAGCATGCATTTGAACTTCCAAATCCGGACATGCATTATGCAGCATGGAAAATCATGCCTTTTTAATTTCCCTATATATATATATATAATAATCTTGTAATAAAAAAAATGAAAGCAATGAGCCCTTGCAGGCCTGGTGTTGAAGAAAATAAATAATAAACAAATGAAGTGTCAAAGTAGGAAATAAAATTAAAAAGAGAAAGAAAGTAGTATGAAACTGATGAGGAGGAAAGCTTACGCCAAAGTAGAATTAAGCTCATCCATCTTCTGGAAGTGAATTAAGGACATTATATATTTGATCTTTTTATTTGATTCAAAACTTGAACATCAAGTAATGCATATATATCTGAAAGCCGTGAGGTTCAGAGCAATATATATACACACACATGCATGCATGTTTGCAAGTGTGAAAGTGCATGTGGGTCTTAATATTCGGCCGATGACGACCGACGTTGTATTAGATGAAACCAAGCCATATATACATTTTTGATAGAGATGTGTAAATAATCAACTCAGAGTCAGAGATTGAAACAAAACAAAAACACACAATTGTTTGTTTGTGATATCATATGATGTGATGATGATATAAATGAAAGCCGAAAACCAAGAAAATGGGTTTGAAACGGAAGCTAAGTGTTGGTCATAATTCAGATACCGCGTACGTAAGTCTTTATTATGGTCGGTGCTCAACTCCTTCGCACGCACGTGTTGCACTTCACTTGATTTTTTTTCTCAGCCAATAATATAATTTATTGAAAGAGAAAATACAGAGGAGCCTGTTCATGCTTCCAAACAAGAAGATTACATTGTACAATCCAAAAATGTGAAAAAATGAGGAGGCTCCTCAACAAATTCCAGAAGCAGCAGCATTGATTTTCCTGATAATTGTCTGTGAGTAAAGGAAGTTATGATTATAAACAAAATCATTTCTTGCCAGCCAAAGATTCCAAAGAATTAGGCCACAGAGAGGGTTCCAGGAAGAGGATTGATGTCGATCAGCCACCAGTTTGGGCCACAAGACAAGAAGAGACTTTATCGTCCTTGGAAAGGCACACTGGATTTCAAATTCAGAGAGAGTAGCCCCAAATGCTTCGAACCCAGAAACAATGCAGAAGAACATGCTCCAATGATTCAAAAAATAAAGAGCAGAACTTACACATATTAAGGGCATTTCAAACTGGTCAGACCAATCTGATTTCAAATCAGAACTATTAAGGGCATTTTAAACTTTTTAACAAACTAATTCAGCTAGATTTAATGAAAGTTGAGTTAAATATCGCTTATTTAATATTCAAGTACTCGAAATAAAAATTTAAAACTAGGGTATTAATTTTAAAAAATGACATTGTTAAATGTAGTCATGTCATTTGATCAGGGAGAAAACATGATTTCATTTCGTGTTGCCATCCCTAGTCTCAACCCTACGGAATAAACACCGGTGATCGTGGCTGTGGTGTGAACGAGACAGATTCCATGTATAAATGAATACTAATTTACACTAATGATCACACGAACGAAATGCTTGGAACGCGCACGCACAAAGTGTTTCTTTCCATTATTATTATTGCTTTGCTTTAAGCCGCATTTGCTCCGTTTGGGAATAATTACTTATTTAAAACGTAAAGTAAACATTAGATTTTACTAAAGCAAGTGACCAAATGCAGAGTAACTTTTCTGTTTATTAACTCTCTCATTTCAATTTTCACGATTGGCTTACTTTAACGCATGCAGCAACATCCACTTTATTATCAAGCTTAAAATCATGGATTAATTCAATTCATTTGTAATTAGGAGTCACTTCAATAGTCCACATCATCACTATCAGATAGTGTTTTTTTCTTTGAGAATATATATATGTATAAATTCCATTTCTGGGGAAATGATATTAAATGAATGTGAAAATAAATAGTACTCAATTGGGGGCATGAAATGGAACGGAACAGAGAAAGTGGTGATCACAACTTGGAGTTGAAGCCTCATTCAATTCATCATCATCATCATATGTATTTGAATTTGAAGGATATGCTTTACCGTCCCATGTTCTTCATCTGATGATCATGTGCTTCGTTTATGGGTTCACACATCCACTATGCTTAATTCCAACTATTGAGGAACCAAACGCGTTATTAATAATCATCAATGTTTACATTCTATAACCAATATTGGGATAATTGCAATGGTTAAGTTCGCATGCAAGTTTAAAATCTCGTACCGAATGATTACTGAATTGAAAATAATTTATATACACGTTAAATTCAAGATCTAATCGTATAATTTTATGTGAAGTATTCAAATTTTACACCGTTTGTCAAAATTCGTTAAAATAGATGGAAAATGATTGTCATGTGACCTTTAATATTTTTCAAATGGCATAATTTCCTATTTTTGTTTATCTGTTAGAATAGGCCTCATGGTTGAGTACATGGTTAAGCCCATGTGTTTATGGCATGTTCAGTAAAATATGATGGCTAGAGTTTTATATGTGTTAGTCTAGGGTTTTTTTTATATGTGAGAACTCTCTATAAGTAGAGAGGTATGTTATATATTTTCAGATTAAGTTATTCATCAATAATATCCTATATTATATTTTACATGGTATCCGAGTGGGTCGATTTGGTCATGTGTGTGAGATCTCCATGCTTACGCTCCCCTGTGGACTCCGGCCCAAATGCAGAAGTTCAGTCCGGCTATAACCCACGTGTAGACAATGCTACACGTGAGGGGGAGTGTTGAAGTATATGCTCATGTGTACACAAGCGTGAAAGGAAAATATGCCCCACGCGTACATGAAGAATGAGAGGGAAAAGTTGTGTCAATCCCACATGGGAAAGAAGTGAAATAAATTGGGTGTATATAAATGAAATGGTCAAACCCAACTAATAACATTGAGCTTTTAGTTGTGGAGCCCGGCCCGATATGTACAACCCAGTTTTACATGGTATCAGAGCTGGTTTGATCATGTGAAGTATTCATTGTTCTTATACCTCGGTTCTAACAAGTGGGCGGTGTAGATTAATTTTATTTTGTTTCGTTTTCTCATGAAAGTATCGAGCCGTACGCCAAAGGCGAGGAGCATATGACGTTATAGAGCTGACTCTAGAGAGCGAAACTATCCCCGTGTAATAGATTTGATATCTAAAGTGCAAAATCAATTTGGTTTGTCAACCGATTTCAGTTTGAGGGATGTTGGAATATGCCCATGGTTAAGACCATGTGTTTATGACCCGTTTAGTAAAATATGACGGATAGGGTTTTATATGTGTTAGTTTAGGGTTTTCTTATATGTGAAAACTTTCTCTCTATAAATAGAGAGGTATATTATGTATTTTTCAGATCAAGTTATTCATCAATAATATCCTATATTATATTTTACATGTCAGTAAGAAATAAATAGTAATGTCAGGTTTATGTCATTTTACCTGTAACCTTTAATAAAATGACAAAACTTCTTCCAAATAGTAAAAACTATTTTTTGTTTAAATTTGATATCTAATTATTTGATGATTAATATAACTCTTTAAGTTTTACATATAATATTATGTTTTATTTAATTTAAAGAATATTTTCGTTTTAACATTAGTGTTAAATTAATACTAGGGGTGGGCAGTCCCCAAGGGGACACCGCCACGATTTGAGTCACACATTTTTTAGGAGAGGTTGAGGGTACGAATCTTGTTGGGTTCATGGGATGTGGAGGGATTTTGGGTAGAATATGAAAATGATGTAATAATTATAAAAAAAAATACTAGGGGTGGGCACTGTTCCGACTCAGTTACAACCGATCTGACCCGAATCCGTCGGTTCTCAATAGATAGGAACCAAACCCGGAACCATTATGTGAAAAACGGTGTGATTCTTGATCCAGTTTTGGCTCATTTAGTTCTAGTTCTATTCGGTTGAAACCGATTAGATTTTGATCGTGATGTCGTACTTAATTTATGAGCCGGATTAGACAAAATTGAGTCCGGAAGAGTGCGACTGTGCGAGAGAGACGATTTGATTCATTTCTATTTTCTGCATAGGAGCGAGATCGAGAAATGTAGGTAGAATAGGTACTTGTGGTGCGCCCATAGAGCAACACGTAAGCATGATTAAACGGTTTGGTTTTGAAGCGGTTTTGCACCATAAAAACTAGACCCGAACCAAATTTATACGGTGCTTCAGTTTCAAAACCAAATCTGACCCATTACCCACGATTAACATTTTTTCCAATTTGGATTCAGTTCCGGAACGGTTTTGGGTCTAAAGTGCTCACCCTAATTAATAGTACCAAAAAACAAATACACAACAAAATTTTACAATTCCTACCAAGAGTGGGACGAATATGTATCAAGTCGGTGCTTTTTCATCATGTTGCAAGCCTTTGCGATTGAATTTTCAAGCAACATTTTAAGAATGAGAGTTAAGATGGAACTGTTTTTATTAGTTACTAAAGATTGCCATACGGGAAAATGATTAGATGTTTGGAGACAAACTGTAAAGGGTGTTTGGTGAAGAAGACCGAGAATACATTAAAGTACATATACTAATGAGTCTACTAGATATAGAATTAAAGGATTAACATTGAACACAACCAAGAATAGAATGACACGAAACATGGACTTTCTATGCTCTTCTTCTATTTCTGTAGAGAACAAGACCCACCCTTTATGCTTGAGAGACCATTTCTCCCCTAAAAATGTCAAACTTTTCGGCTTTTCAACTCTTCAGCCTTTGACTTAGCTTCGGTCCTTCTCTGCCCGCCCATATATTCTCTGACTATAACCTGTAAACTTACACCTCAAGCCACAACTCCAAAATCTATACAGGGTATCAAATTGAGAGTCAACACAACACTGCCAATAACATATCATCTACTCTAGGGTAGGTCGCCTATATTTGGAGTCTTTCTGTCCAAAGGAAAATACACCTTTTGAGTTTTGACTATATATTCATGTAGAGGTGTGTTCTGGTGCGAACTGGGAGCCGCCGTGCGAACCTACGGGAGCGCGACACCTAACAGTGCGCGCTGACATGACACTGACGTGGCCGACCGAAAAAAAACTTTTTTTTTCTTCCAATACCTCATTACATCATTCCCCCGACGGGTAACACTTTCCCCTCTAGGTTATAGAATGGAACCCGTCCCCCTGCCACATGGCGCCCCCACGGTTCTCATTGGAATGCATCCCGATTCATGTATGTATGTTACCTCAACATATTTCACACCGTCTGGCATATAACCAGTAGAGTAGAAACTAAGCTACCACTTCCAACATACAACTACTTGCTCACATCACACTTCATTAACCAGACCAGACCTACATTGGGTTCCCACCCAACTAGGAACATCTCTGAATAAGACTCGAGAATTCCTTTACATGAATATAATCGAAGTTATTCATTGTGACAAAAACTTTCATTACTATGGTCTCAAAGCATGCATATGAATGTAATAGAGGCTCCCCCATAGCAATGAATTACTTGGTAAATAATACAAATAAAACCAAGTAGCAAGGCTCGGACCTTTATCGACTATGCTTCTGTTGCAGTGCCAGGACTCTTTCTGTAACTTGTCTCTAAGCATTCTTTGGCCTTGTGAACCTTTGACTGAAGATAAAAACTCCCATTCTTGGCATTCTTCTCAAACAAGTGATCATATTTCTGCAGTGCCGGATCATTGGTGTTTTAAAGTAATCATTCACACAATATTTTTATCTTAATTGCTTGAAGCGTGATGAATGAGGAAAAAAATTGTATGTATAAAACAAACCTTCAAGACTTCTTCCCATGGTGAATGCTCGGCAACACCCAGAATCTGCCTTGCTTCAGTCTCAACCATAGCTTTGCTGGCTCTCCTAATGTTTTGTACCGTTTCATTAGCTACGCCAGATTTTGATGCATCTGCAATCAACCATATGACATAGGAAAAGATAAAGATGAAAAAGGTGACTTGAGGCAAAACTACACCAATACTCCTGAAAGTATGCTCAGCTCCAGACATTTTGACATTACTAATGGTTCGCACCCTTGTACACACAACCCTCTGTGTGTTAAATTTAAGTTATGAAAAGTTCTGAAACATACTTGCAAGTGCCTGGCGATATGCTTGAACAAAAGCCTTCCCTACTACAGCAGAGCTCATCACAATCAAGTTGGCAAGAAGTTTTGCAGCCTGTACATGCAGCAGAATGTAAGCAAATTATTTATATAACTCCTCATTTTCCTTTTGTTGGTTAGGTTAATGATATGTAATCCAGATATAACTCAAACTAGAGAAAATATTTTATAATAGTGATTCTGTTTCCTCAAATTTAAGGAAACATGGAGTGTGTAAAATGTAAATACATGAACGTGCAGTATTCAAAATCAATGAACTAAATTGCTGTTTTTCCTCAAACTGCAACTCACTTTCCATAGTGGCGACATGCAACAGTTCAACAGAATAAGCATACAGTAGATCCAATCCCTCTAGCAAAGGGTGTGATAATCACTGTCTAAGTTAGGGCATACATATGAATGGCAGTTGTTAGAATAGGTACAATGTTAAGCCCAAGTGTTTAGGGCTCATTTACTGAAGTACGGCAAATTTAAATTACAATACTATCCTTTATATGGTGCAGTTGCCAAAGAACAAGAAATGATTTTCTCTTTCACGTCCACTTTCATGTAGAACTGAACATCTACATGTGTCATAGAATGAACGATCAACTTCTTATGAACGAGACTTACATATAGGTGGAGGCGACAAATGAGAATTATACACAGACGATCTTCGAGTCATTAGCTCATACCTTGATTTTATGAACGTGCATTTCAGTCTTTGACCAACTACACCATGTAGGTGCAAAATATTTTCACGCAAGTTGCACAACGACAATGTAAAACATTGACAGGGGAAGCATCAAAATAAATAAAAAAACTGATAGAAACAGTGGACGAGGAGCAAATTGGATGAACAGTGCTCTTTAATGAACAATGCACATAACAATAGCAGCAAGTTGAACAATACCAAACAATGCTATGAATTGTATTCGAGCAGTATTTTGTAAAGGTAAAAAGTTAAGCAGCAGAGTGAACAAATGTCATGCCAAATCATCAGAACCATAAACTTGCCCCCACAAACGGGGATCTAAACCCTAACCTGGCTTTGATGCCATGAAGAATTCTAAAATTATAATTGATCTTTTTTATTCAATATCCAAGTTATTAAATAATATACTTTATATTTCGGAACTCTATGGTATCAGAGCCAGGTTAGGATCCAATTTTTTTTCGTGGTTCCCAATCATCAGGTTGTAACGAGTGGGCAGGGCATAACGTAGTAGGTTAATGTTTCATTATTTGCTCTTATATTTTTCTTTCTTTACAAATAAAACTATTTAGTACCATTCACATATTGCTCGTGCTACTATTCATCATGTTCCAATATCCATGCACGGTTCATCTGCACACTTGCAACTCAAGACCAGCCATTCTGCAGCCGACCATCCTTTCCCTGCAGCGACGCACCATTGCCTCGTCCAAAAAAATTTCCTGATTTGTTAATGCTTCCCTTTGCATTCTTGCGCTGTGACTTGAGTAAAGATATTTTGCACCCACATGATGTAGTTGCTCCAAGTTGAATGGTGCATCCGTAAAATCAAGGTATGAGCCAATGGCTCAATATCGTTTGGTTATCATCCCCATTGATCACATCGGCCCTATGTTTTAGTGTTCCTGTTTCGTTCATAAGAAGATGATCATTCATGCTATGACGTGTAGATGTCCAATCCTAAACGAAAGGGAGAGTATTGAGATATTAATAATTATTAATTGTTCTTCGTCGACTATGACATATTAAGGGTAGTATTCGAATTCAAATTTTAGTCATGTGCAAGACTTATTGTGTTGTACGATTTACACCTGAGAGGAAGTGTTAGAATATGCCTAAGCTCATAATTTAGGACTCATCTCCTAAATTAAGGTTATGACATCCATGGTCTTTAGAGTTAAAGTTTTTCTCGCTATGAATAGATAGCTAGTCTTTATACTTTCAATATCAAAAAGTATTCAATGATAAACTTTCTTTTAGAAATAAAATTGAATGGAAAATCACAAGAACTTGGAACTAACCTTTGTCGGGCAAAGTTAACATTTTTCAAAGAATTTATAACATAGTACTATAAGCTAAGCAACATGTCTTCCACAAAATAAGTCCAGATTTTTTCGGGAGAGGAAGTTGAAGCAAACTTTTGTCTAAAAGACATACAAGCTTCCAGCCAACAACACAAGCAAAGAGCTATAACATTTCCATTATATATGAGTTAGCACGACGCCCAAACAGCAAAGTACATACATGTAACCACGATATGGCCATCCACATCAAAGACAGGACAAAGTATTCATCCCAACCAAGGTTGATGAATAAATTCTTAAAGCCAATGCGTTAACCACTTAATACTCAGTGCTGTAAAAACGCTTGGCGCTACTCGGTCAGAGAGGGCCTTCTAGGGACTAATCAGGGATTAATCGGAAACGATTAATCAGGGACTAACCGGGGATTAATCGAACAAGTCGGGGATTTACAACAAGGAAGTCTAGATAACATCATTATTATCTAACATTTCGAGCTTATCAATTCTAAAGAACAAATAACCCATCATATCATATGAGGTAAACAGCTCTTGGTGATTCATGCATGAAAAGATAATGAAGATGTTATGGTACAAACACATACCATCACACTGAAAGGAAATAAGGATTCCAAAACAGGAAAACTGAGAATTTCTCCAAGATCCAATGAAACTGCAACAGTACAACCAATGTGTAAGAATGTATTAAAATAGAATAATATCATGATTAGTCTGCCACATTTATCCACAGATAGAGATATGTTATACAAAAAATAAATTATCTTCATGAATAGATTGAGCTAATCAAGAAATCCATAATACATGCTAGCTATGTAAAAAAAACTTGCAAATAAGGATCAAAGAAGTATATATACACATCTCAGGAACGAAAGAAAATCCACGAATAAATCATGCCATGAAAGCAAGTTTCTAAAATAAATACTTTAGAACTTTAATATTACAGAGAGAAGATGGACCTCCTTCGACCGGCGAGAAGATGGAGAATCGTCGGTCTGTAGTTTGGGGTTCAGAGGTTCGTTTTGGTGTTCCCTGTTCCAGGCTCACGCAAGTATTTAGTTTAGGGGTGAGACCAGAGGTTTATTTTTCTTTTAATTAAAAAGTAAACCGGCCGCCTAGACCGACTTGAACCATCTAAACCGATTTAGTTCAATTTGAACCACCTACCTGACAAAAAATCGGTCAACCGATTTGAACTGTCCAATTTGATAAAATCAGTAATGTGTTCTAGAAATCAGCGCCAAGGCGACCGCCTGGGCCGATTTTGAAACTGCTTGAAAGTAAGTTTATTGAAACTCATCCTTAAAATACCGTCAAAAAAGAAAATCAGTTGGGCGACGAACAAGTTTGTTCTCGGTAAAAGCTAATATCTAGATTACTTTGATGTCATTGCAAACACACATAAATTCAAGATGTCTAAACCAAAATGATAGCTGAAATTTTCTAAGGGTAATTTTTCGGGGGAAGCTCACATAAATTGCTATAAAATCACCACATGTGATGATGTAAAAGCTTCCTATAAGGATAGCACTCATGTTACATACACAAGAGTTAGGTTTGTTAAATGTTTTATTATCCATAATGTTAGTCGATCATTTAGCCTAATTGGAGTTTGTAAGATACGTATGCCAGCTTAGCAATCACTAATAGGGAAGAAACAATGAAGATGATTGTCTCTTATCCATTCCAACAGTTACAATCGAACACATTATTTATTACCGTAAATTTGTCTTCCTATGAACCCTGATCTACCCTCTATAATTTTCAACTTTCTAGACCTGCTTGCTTATTTCCTAATTAGCAGGTATCATTTCTTGTTCTCCAAGCACCTACACTCAATTTATTACAGACCAAATATTGCAGGTCCTGAAAAAAATTCCAAATCGGAATCATCTGTCCCACGGACGAACATGAATAAACTACAAAACAATATCCGAATCTTTACAGAAGCTAAAGTAACAGACGGTGAATTTACCTAGAAATCTCAATCTGGGTCTGCGAAAGAAGTCGGAGAATTTCTAAACAACGGAACAGTCTCGAAAGAATTGTATTGAAAATGATATGATTGTTCCGTGGTGATCGGGGTTTAGGGTTTAAGATATAATTAGGAAATTAGAGCGATATTGTTCGATCTAAAATTCCCAATCAGATGTGGGCTTTGTTGGTTTGCATAGGCCCATGTTGCACTCCATTTACTCAAAAAGAAAAAAAAAAGAATACGGAGCAAATTTAAATTCAAAATTGATATAAGATTATAAGGTATAATTCCATATAAGTCACTACAAAATTTCGAATTCTCACATAGGTCACCAAATTTTTTATTTAATTTCTGAGGTAACCAAAAACAGTTTTTGTCTCAATGCTACTAATTCTGTTAGTTATAAATATAAAAAGACCAAAACACCCTTAATTGACAATTAAATTTTCAAACGGATGTCATTACTCTTTCTTTTTATCATTTCTTTGCTCATCTCCTTTAACAATGATGAAACCAAATTTACACTGTTGCTATACGATAAAACCGCCCACAAACACCACCTGAAAATCAAAACAGACCCATAACAGAGTAAACTTGACTTTTCAATTCTAACATTTTACTTTGCAACCCTATTTTGGTAAAGAATTAGGAATTTAGGGTTTTATGTGAACGATTCAGCCTATTAATAGCAATTGGTAATTGTTACGGTTTTAATGCACTCTGCTTCTTCTCTATTATTGTTGATGATTGTGATCTATTAGCTTGGCTAACATTTGCAAAGTTCACACGCAAGTCTTAGTGGTGACATAGGAAATTTTAATTAGGCTTTAAATACTGTCTTTGGTACTTTTTGGCTTCCAAACACGCATATCTCGGATATGACTTTCAAAATTGAATAAGGGTAAGGGAGACCTAGAAACATAAGAATATGAGGATGTGGTGAATTAACTTGTTTGGTTGGATCGGAAAATGGGACAATCAGTCTTGTACATGATTTTCACCACGCAACAACAACAACATCAACAACAACAACAACAATAACAACAACAACAACAACAACAACAACAAGTGTTTGTTTCTGGGTTCAACGATTTCTCCGCCTTCAAGACCGATTCGGGTCTGGGCTTCGATCAAAGGGCAGTGGTGGATCGAGGAGGGAGGAGCTCGTCCATGGCGAGGCTGGGACTCGAAGCTCAGGGTCTGGGTACTCTGGCGACGTCGCCGGAGCTGTTTGCAGAAAATCGGCCAAACCAGTTTAGGTAGACCGGTTTAAATCTTGAGTAGACCAAGATGCATTGAGGGCACTTTAGTCATTAAATTTTTTTTATTACAAAACTAGAAAAAAAAATCTAACGGAGGTAATAAAAGTGAAATAAAATATGTTTTTAGTGGCCTTATAAATTAAATTAAAAGGTTGGTGATCTAGAATCTAAACTTTTTTTTCTGTCTTATATGGAATTATTCCTTGATTTAATTCCTTGAATTGGTATAGTTTGACACTTTGGCCCCTATATTTTGATTCAATATTTATGATTTGCCTCAAATTATTTTTTCAATTTGAACTATTTACTTAATATTAATATGAATATATCATTTATTAATGATTTTCTCATCCATTAAATTTTAAGCTATACATATTTTTATCAATCTGAAAAAATAGCATCTAGACCATTCAATTAAACATTTTTTTTTTTTTTTATCGGCAATAATTGAAGACATCTTAACATGTACCAAGATTCGAACTCAGGACCTCACATGTGTTAAAGTGAGCTCCTTACCACTTGGCCCAACTTATGCTGGTCATTCAATTAAACATGATTTGTGTATTAAACATGATTTGTACTTACACGTACTTAACTAAAAACTCAAAATTTAAATTTCTTTAAGTATTTCAAATTTCTTTTTGGCTTCAATAACAATGTTTAGTTTTCTAATAAAAAGACAATTTTGCCTTTGATATTCTATCCTATCTTCAAATAGTTGCGCTTAGTGTTAGGCAATGACAACACACCAAGAGCTTCTCAAAGCACTTGATTGATTTTATCTAGTTTGAGTAGAGGCCCTAACATAGAGGCGAAGCCCAAAGCGGCAATGATTAAGGGTGTAAACGAGGCAAATTGAGCCTCAGTTCAACTAGGCTCGACTTGTGAAAAAGTGTCACGCTTGAGCTCGACTTGAGTTCGAACGAGCTTATATAACTAAATTCAAGCTCGGCTCGAAAGAATATAGAGAATGTCGAGCTGGTTCACTTAATTTTTAATACAAATATTCATCAAAAGTTAAACTTAATATTAAATAAAAACATATATTTGATTAAATACTAAACGAGTAAACTTGAGACCGGCTCGACTCAATTCAGATCATTTAGTTTCATTATAAATATTTACTAAAAGGTAAAAAACATATTAATAAAATATATAAAACTAAATATTAAACGAGTCGGCTCGCGAGGCTATCGAGCCTTAAAATGTTAGGCTTGGGCTCGAGCTCAATTATAACGAGCCCGAAACGTAAGTTTAAAGAATCGAGCGTGATCGGCTCATTTACAACTCTAACCATAACCAAGATTGTCGCGAAGAGTATGGAACATTAACCGTCAACCATGTTATAAATTATCTAAATGAGACATGGAAGGTAAGAGAACTTAGTTAAAAGACACAAATGTGAGAAATATGATGCATTTATTTTATTTAAAGGGCAGTGTTGTCATTTAAAAAATGAGTTCATCATGTGCAACCACATGCTGTCATTTTTGCATAAATGTTAGGAAAAGTGAGATAACAATATACTTAAACGAATTTAAAAATTAAGTTTTCAGTTAGAGAAGTATAAGTACAAACAATGTTTAGTTAAGGGAGGGTCTAGGTGTCATTTTTTCCTTTATATTCTTATGATTTCATCTAAAAGTGTCAAACTAACTTTCCAATCGAGCATTAAATTAAGATGAAAATAACATAAAATAGAAAGTTTATGTTGATAGTGATATTCAATTAAAATTTTAAAAATGCAACCCACTAAAAATTGAATTGTGTAAAAATCACAATAAATTAAGCTAATTAGTAATATTCAATTAAAATTTACTGAATTAAGAGAAAGTATAGTTGGTAGTTTTCCAACCAGACTCTACTTGAATTTTACTGAATTAAAAGGAACAATCTAATACTTGAATCCCAAATATAAAGAGCCCTAGCATGCACATGTTGGGCAGGCATATAAACCTGCAGTTGCAGTTACAAAATCCACAGTTATACAGTATCGTTATCCAATACCAATATTCCCAAGGCCAAAATCCTGGCCACTAATCTCAGAAATTTGAATGGCTAAGCCTGAGTTATATCATGGTGCAAATTTGGAATCCACTGAAGGTGAAGGCCCCAATGGGATTCAAATGTCCGGGCCGGGGGTCTGTGGGCTGAGCTGCCATGAAGAAGAGGCTGATCTGTGGCTGTGGCTCATTGCCATTGATGACCTTGTGGGATATCTATGGTGTTTGCTCCCAGGCTCAACCCATAGAAGCTCTCTTGGCCCCATTGGACTCTCTGCTGCTCTTCTTTCCGACTTCCTTTTCTTCTTCTGTTCTTCCTCCATTCCCATCAACTTCACATTCATCAAAACAACAGACTTGTCAATACAGAATTTGGGAAAACATTCATCAGAGACACAAAGAAACAGAGGTTTGAAGCATATAAAAAAATGTTGCTGCCCAGGATTGAACTGGAGACCTTTAGTGTGTAAGACTAACGTGATAACCACTACACCACAGCAACTTGACTTCTTGAACAAAAGTTACTTGTTAATTAACTCTTTTGACCTTTAAACCAACATATCATTTTTATTAATAAAACCAACAGCAAGTTATTTTTCTTATATGGCCAAAAATAAGTCGTGATCAAATAAATGAACCGTGCTGTAAATCTCTACTACCCACATAATGACTGGTGAGATTGTTCCAAAGAGACAAAGTGCAGTGATCTCATGTGAGAAGTAAAACATCAGACCCAAAAGGTTTAGAGCGTACCATATGGGAAGCAAAGTGTTCTGCAGATCTCTTATGGGCTTTGGCGACTAGCTCAAGGCATTTGCTCACTTTCTTCACTCTTTCTTCTGTATCCCTTAGCCTAATCAAAGCGTCAGCCTTCTTCTCTTCTGCTACTCTTTCTCTCCTCCTTGCTTCCTCCAGCTCCAACCTCCCATATTTCACTGCTTCATCCACCTCCTCCACTGCAGCCAGTAAGCGAGCACATACTCCTTTTTCCATGTCAGTCTTCACGCCATTGACATACTCCATCATGGGGTTGCCCATTTCTTTTGCTAGTTCTTGCATTAGCTTCTCAACACCATTCTCCACCGAGCAAAGCATCACACTAACTTTTCTGAAAATCATTTGAAGGAGACGTACAATAACTGAAAAGCTCTCTTCATTTTCATGACTGTGATGAGTTGCCATGAATGAAATGACTTTCTTGAACATATTGCGAAGAGAATCCTTGTTGTCTGCAAGAGTTTGAAGCATGTCATCCTCACGAGAGTTGACATGGAATTCAATTTTTTTAAGTAGGTAGACAAGTCGTAGAAGTTGCATTCTTTGCTTGTCTACAAACTCTTTTCCTTCCCTCCTAGCCTTGGCAGTGATATTTTCCTCCTGCAGAATCTTAATTAATTAGAAACGAAAAATAATAATCCAAGAAAGGTGTTGCTCCTGCCTGATTCATGGTGAACTACTGATCTGAGCTGAGTAAAATAAGCAATAAAACTGAAGAAATTCAGCTTAAAACCACTCTAGAGCTGGGCAGCATCAGGTTAGAGACTGTAGCCTGGGCATTACACTATGAGGGTATGCATGTATTGATGTACTATGCCTGCTCCTATGATCTATCCCTGGAATTTAGAGAACCAGATATTTTGCTGGACTATTTTCAATCAAGTGGGTCCAGCTAGCTAGTCCAAAAGAAATCATCACAGAGAATGAAATTTCAATTTCCCAGGAAAAACAGAAGACTGAGAAAGAAGATATATAGTTAAGTCCAAGTGTCTTCATTCCAAACCTCAAGGAAGTTCTGATCAACAGCAGTCTTTTCTGAATTTTTTGTTAGCCTAATTGTATCAAAACTCTTAAAGTCGGCAGAGCATGCATCATAGTTTTGTCATTATTTCTAGTAGTGAATTATAGTCTTCCTAAATAAACATGCTGCACAAGATGCACATACATGTTGAAAGGCTTCCCACCCCAATCCATGTATATCCTTCTAGCCCAGGGAAGTTTGGCTATGGTATGTAACCCTACAAGTACAGAACATCTAAGCAACACGAGAAACAATGAGTAAAGACACAATCATGTATTGAGCTCAACCAACCATCAATGATCTATTATGAACGCTCAATCATCTAAGTAAATAGAAATACTATTTCTGCTAATTATATCTCTCTCAAAGCCAAACATTAATGGAAAACTATGGAGCATGAAAATGATTGAGCTAATGTCTCAATTGTAATCATCAAATCTTGTGAAACAAACATCTGATACTACTAAATAAGCTTTAGAGTTGTGAAATCAACTTTTACCACCAAAACAGCATCTAACATGATTAGAATTATTAAATTTTTCCATAATTTACATCACTGGGTCACCTTCATCATTATTGCACTATGCTAGACTGCTACCATAAATATTGCGCCCATTGCTACTCATGTTTCTGTGTCAAGCCCTACTGACAAGGACCAATTACCATAATCTCACCCCCTTTTCATATTTAGTCACTATCTCAAACACGGCACGGCAAACCTAATTTACTGTAGAAAGTTCCTTCAATTCATAAGAACTTAGCACATCATTATCAGTCAATCATATGATTGATTACTACATCTTCAACAAAATAAGTGGCACTAGCAAAACACTTCTCAAGAAAAAATCAATGCATCATAATAAACAAAATTCATTGACATTATTATATCCATAACTCAGTGAACAATTTGAACTTCAAGAAATTATAAAAGTAATTCAAAATTCACCTGCAGATTGTTAGAGTACTGGTGCTGATCTCCTCCTCCCATGGTAGAGGACTTAACAGACGCTCCAGGAACGTTCTCACGTGAATGCTGTACAGAACAAACTCAACTTAGATCACTGAAACAAATCAATCAATTTTTCTGTCTAAGCATTCAAAATTCGAACAAAAAATAGCGAAAAGATTACATAGATAGAATCAGGTTCGACGACGATAGTGGAGAATCGTCCCTCTATGGCCATTTCCACGGTCTTCAGGCCGACGAGCTTCATCAACGGAATCGCCAGAGAAGCGAGCACATCCTGCGTCTGAAAAAAGCAATTCCAGATCGAGATTCGATTGCGAAGATCTCAAAAATTCGAAGCTAATCGAAGGATTTGCAAAAAGGAAAAGTAGATCGAATTGTGCAGTACTTCGAGCAAACCGTCTTTGATCTGAGACCGGAGTTGATGAAACTCGAACTTCATTTGGTCGAGGCGAGAGATGATTTTTCTGACTTTGGAACCTAGCTCGATTCTTGGCGAAGTTGGAGCCACCTGACCTCTGCGACCGCGACGAAGATGATTTTCAGCCATGTTCTGGCGGGAACGAAAATGTGAATATCTCGGACCCGAGGTATTTAAATTTCAGAATCTCTCCAGCGACCCGTCTGTTTAACCTGCAAGCATGAAACGGCAATATAAGTGCGTCGTTTGCACTTCCTTATTTTATATATCTCTTCCATAATCACATATGTAGCCTTAGAATTATCAATTTTAGAGTGATTTTGATAGAGGGGAAAAGTACATATAGGGACAAATTCGCGTACAAATGGTATATTTACATACAAATATAAGAATAAAGATTAGTCACACGATCATTTGATCAATGGACCACATGAACCATGGTTATTGATGGCATTCCGTGTAATTATGGTATATCCTTTGTCTAAATCTACACGTTTTTGTAGAAATAGTGGGTCTCTTCGTCTTTTACTCAATACCATATTTTAAATTATGATTCTTAGCCTTTAATTACGGGAAGAATTTGTTGAATATTTTCTTTCTCTTTCCAATCTGGTCAAACCCCAATGCTATTTTTATAGATCTGCGTTTTATTTTTTTCAAGCAATCGTTCTTTTTTTATTTTTCTCAA
>JAYMTP010001985.1:0-21465 GCA_036897365.1 Geranium brycei
GCTCCAATTAGCCCGTTTTGTCCGTTTTTCTCCCTTTTTCACCCAAATCCTGCACAGGTGTACCAAACATACCCGAAAGCGTAAAGTAGTACAAATGGGGCTCTAAAAGACGGATAACAAGGGAAAATTCAACACTAAATATGGGTAAAACGGTGTCAATGTGAAATCCGGTGGACCCACATCAGTAGAGAATTGAACACCAAACTTTGTAAACAATAATTCAGCGCTAGGTATATTTAAATAAACAGTCAGATTTAAATAAAAATATTACTTTTGCAGATGTTCGATACCATACCACCCATGATATATACACCGATAATATTATACAATTCCATCTATCAGCTGAAATGGATTATACAGATACAACAACAATTACATTTGGGGAAACAATAACTAGCGCTCTTCCCCGTTGAATCTGTCCCAAGCGTCCTGCACATCACAACCAGCCAGAGACACTAATCATGAAATGCAAGTGTTGTGGAGTCCATCATGCAACACAGAGAGGCAGTAACATACCTTAAGAAGATCAAAAACCTTTTCACACATGTACTTCTGCTGAATGTTTGCACCTCGCTGCTGTAATTTGTCAGGATGAACAAAGAGAGTGGCTCTCCTGTATGTTTTCTTTACTGCAGCTGTCGCAATCAAATCTGTTAAGGGCACCGCCTTCCAACCACTAGCAGGTCCAAGGATCTGCGGGTACCAGAAAACAAAAAGGAAGCCGATTACAATCATCCACTACCACTAGTAGTACTAACTACTAACTCTTCTCCCAGTGAATATGGGAAGTCCATAATAGATTTAGGAACTGGGAAATTTAATGTTCACATTTTAAATCTCTGACATGCAGTTGCAGTTGGTTTCTTGTAACAAATTGCTCAACAGCAAAACAACGCTTGGTCAGTATCTAATTTGAATTGTCACTAGCAGATACTAAGTTGGATAACAAATCATACTCTGGATGACATAAAAAATTCCTAAGCTAGGTTAGCGACACTTGAAGCAAAATGAGGAAGTATGTAGTCATAGTAAACAGAACTAAAGCTGCAATGCAGGGAAATCATAATTTTATGCTTTCTTCTAAGTAATTAACACTGAAGAAGAAGAAGTTATAAGCACGCAGATGCTAATTTAAGTAGAAACCAGGTAAATCCTGGAGCATACATAATGCAGTGTCGAGAGCAGTGCACGCAGGTTTCCCTCTTTCCCGCTTGACCATCGCTTGATATCAGCGTCCAAGGTTTCAGCCAATCTCTGCAATTAATAAGAATCCAAGATAATGAAACAAAATATCATGATTTGACAATTTTTCGTATGTTAATTTGAAGACATGCTTACATTCTTCTCTGCTTGCTCTTTCTGAGCAAGAAGATCACGCTCATTCTTCTCCGCAAGAGCTTTAGCCTGAATGGAAACAGAAAATCAATAAGAAATTTCCTACCATCAAAGTTTTATCACCATATCTGATTAAAAGTGAGAAGCATACTGCACGTTCCGCTGTCCTTTGCTGTCTCTCTAATTCAGCCTTGGACTTCTGAGATACCTCACTGTTAGCTCCTTCAGATCTCTCTGTGGAGTACAAAACTTCATCAAGCAAAAACAAAACATTGCAGACAGAAAAGCAAGTCAAAATGTTTTTATCATGAGGTTCTACTAAATGCTTGAAATATCACATACCTCCATGATTTGAAGAATCTGAATTCCTATAACTGCTAGAAGGTGTCGAGCTTCTATCCTGTGCATCCTGTAGAATAGCAATTATTAATTTTCCAGGCCACTGTGATTGAACCGATTCAGTTCTAACAATGCACATTCGAACTTACTGAAGATGGAAAACTCTGTCTCATTCCATCATCCCAGGAACCACAAGAAAATTTCTCAGCTTGACTTCTGGCATCAGAAGCAGCAATTCCATACCTTGATTTTCCCAAAGCCCGATCTCTAGCTTCAGAAGTTGCTCGCTCTACTGCAGCACGTTCAACTCTAAGCTTGGCTTCCTTGTCAGCTGATGACTGGCGACTAACCAGCCTTTCCCGGGTCTCAGTCACAGGTTTTCCTCGAGCTCCTACTGCTAATTTCTCCATAGCAGCTCTTTCTCGGGCTTCAACAAAAGCCCTTCCACGAGCTTCCCGGATTGCTCGTGCAACAGCTATTTTTTCCTTTTCCTTCTCCTTTGCTTCAATAAGTTTTTTAATGTGTTCTTTTTCCTGGTCCGCCTCTTTTTTAAAAGAATCTTTTGCTTCTTTCTCTTCTGTTGTCATGTTCTTACAATGATTCTCCTCATTTTTTCCAGTACTTTGGCTTGATTCAAACCCCTGCACTATTTCTGTGGTTTTGTCTCTCCTGTCAGATGTGCTTGGTTGTCTAGCTGCTTCTGTTCCCCTACAGGACCCCAATCCATCACCATGAGTTATTTTCAACTTGTTTCCTTTTTCCTCATGAATGATGGAAACTTTAGCCTCCATGACACTCTTGTCATTTTCATCCAGTTCATTAAAATGCCTTTCTCGATCGAAGACAACTTCAGCTTCTTTTGCATATTGGTCATTTTGCTTCTGCCCCAAGTTTATCGCAATATTACCCAACTTTTCTCCATTTGCACTGAAGAAAAAGGCCCCATTTGGCTCTTTCATTTGTTTAATCATTTCGTCAAGATCAAGTGCATCGTCAGTCGCATGATGTGTATCAAGCATTTCATTATAATCCAGGTCATTCGCCATTTCAACTGACACTTTCTCATTGTCTCTGGGTTGAAAGGAAGATTCACTTATCTCTATCATTCTCCCGTCTTCTTCATGTACCGTTGCCTCTGTAGTTACACCCATGTCTCTATCAATTTCTTTCTGTACACATGTTTCCTTTGCCTCATTCAGGTGCTCATTTTCTTCATGCTTGCATGGGTCATCAGCTGCCTCAAGATCATTCTCATGGTCCTTAAGTTCTTCTTCAGTGGTACCCACTGTCTTCTCATCTGCTTCTCTCTGATCAATCCCTGTCCATATGTCTGCAGTGTCTCCCATTTCACAAATCTTTTCTTGTTTCTTCTCATTTTCTAGCATCTGGCAAGCCTCATTAAGTCCTTGTTCATTCACTTCACCTTCTTCAGGTTTCTCATTTTCTTCTGACTTGATGTCCTCTGCTTCATTTTCTCCCCCCTCATCAAATTTATTAAGCCTCTCCCCAATCACTTCTTGCTTGTGGGCTTGGTCTCCAGTCATTTCCATGTTCTGTCCACTGTCTGCATATTTTTGTTGCTTCTCATTTTCTTCCCATTTGCAAGGTTCCTCAGATTCCCTCTCATTTTCTACCCTTACAAGCAATTCATCACAGCTCTTCCCATTTTCTTCTTTCCCAAAAATATCTTCGAATCTCCTTACCTCTGCCACCACCTCGCGAATACTTTTGGATCGATTGGTACATTCTTCTTGGTCTTCAGCCGTCTCAATTTTATTGTCATTTTCTATTATCTTGACAGCTTCCTTTGGACTTATATTTTCGTTCTCAAATTCTTGCACCTCTACATTTTTCCAAATTCCTATTGACTCATGTCTCTGTTTCTTTTCCTCATCATATCCATCTTGCTCATAGGGAGCACTAATTCCGTTCTCACCATGTAATTCCGCTTTATCTTCTTGATCATGAACTTCTTGGGCAGACACTGATGTCTTTGCATGTTCCCCTTCATTTGCTTGCATCTTTTTCCGGCTATCATCCCATTCATAAAACACTGTATCCCCTTTACACTTAGTACCACAATCCACAGGTTTTTCAAGTGAAGTTTTAGCAGTTCTTGTTCGTATCTTCTTGTGTGCACACCCATTAGTTGATGACATACTCTCATGTACATGGTCTTCTTGACTGGCATTCAATGACATTGCCTTGTCTTTACCAGTTGTAAGATGTTCGCGGAACTGCTCTTCTGTTTCCATTCCATTTTCTTCTTCCCACACACGAACAGCTTGAGCTGTCGTCAATTCCTGCTCCTGTGACTTGCTTACAGCCTCTTTATTACTAACAGGTTTATTCCCATCTACAGAATCTGGGGTTACTTGGCCTACCACTGCATTTTCATTTTCTGTCCAAGCAAATGGTTCTATTGGAGCCTTCACATTTTTGCATATCTCTCGCGCTTCCTCCTCTTTGGATTGGCTTGCTTCGCCTGCAACTTTCTCACCCTTTCTTTTCTCAGTTCTCAATCCATCCTTAAAGCTCAGTTTATTGCGATTTTGAAGACCTTCCTTCTTTTTCTTCATTAGTTGCTTAGCAAGTTTCATACTTGCTTGAGCCTTCTCTATTGCTATCTTCACGGCAGCTGCAGAGGCTGCAGCAACTGAATTTTCGTCTACGTCCTCCCCAAAGTAAGGTGGTGAAAAAGCACCTGTACTAGCTTCTGAACCATCAACTTTAGAATCTGAAATCTTTGTAGCCATTGATCCCTTAGAGTTCTGATCAGCATCGCCTGCATCAGATGACAAGCCTGAAGGTTGTGGTACTTTAGGAGGATGCATCCCAAGTCCGGAATTATTTACACCAAATAACATATCAGTTGAAAAGGATTTATTTTGCTTATATTTTCTCTGGATTTTGATATCCCCTTCAGAAATTTGTTTACTAGCACCACCGGGCGGAAGACGGAAGACAGATTTATGAGAACATATCCCTTCAATTGTCCTATTACCACAGTGAATGTCAGCACGAGTATCGCTTTCTACTGAAGTTACTGGATCGTGACATGGATTTCTTTGCAAAGAAGTGTTTTCATCGGTTAAATGGGTATAACCAGGAACAACATGAAGCTGAGCTATATGTGTTGTCCCATTATTGCTTCCTTGGTTAGTTTGGTGATGCAACATTTTGAACTGCTTCACCTTTCCAAGTGAGTGACATTGTACTTCATGTGATGATGCTTGATTCTCCTGTAAACCATTAGGACCGGAACCTTCCATAGTGGATCTGGTATATGCTGGGGTGCTATGAAATGACAAAAAACAAAATAGGAACACCTCGGTCAATTACCTCTACAAATTGAATTTGGTTCTAAATACAGGTAAACCAAACAAAATCATGACAGATAAATCCAACGCCTCGTCCAATTTCCAATCATGTGAAGAGAGGCATACTATTTTGAGAATGGAATAACCATTTAAAAAGAGAATCCTGAACAAAATAACATTTAGATTCGTATCTAGATATCACTTCAAAGTGTGAATCCTTTGAACAGACAAAAAAGAGGCACTTCAACTATTTCGGCAATAGAATTTCAATTTAGCATTCGCGCAAAAAAACTGCAAAGACAGGAAACCTCTTCCTCTACCATATTATGATTACATCCAAAAGTGCCCCTCCTTTTGCGTTTTTCCAACCTCTCCTTCCTCGTTCAAGTTATGTTCATTTGAGATTCTTAAAGCATAATATCAACAATCTTTTTTTTCCTAGCAATTGCACAGGAGAGCAAGTTGGGTTATCTCCTCACAATTAATGCCATTACTCTGATATTACAACGAACCTTATAGAAAGTTACTAGAAACTAAATGTTTCCATTGAGCCCTTTCATTTGTTTAGGCATAGTAATTTGAAGAAAGTAAGCCTCAGGGCATAAAAAAAATTCCCCAACACCTTTGCAACATCAACAAATCAGTTCACTTTTGTTGGGTTGGGGTATTATTATGCTTCTTTCCATAGCTCCTTGGCAATCAAAAAGAGTATCAAATTGACTTCCGTCTACATTTCAGAGCAAAATGGTACTAAGACACTAAACAGGAACACTGAATGAGAACTAATCTCAATCTCCTGCAACAACTGATTGCTAGGTAATAAGTTTCAAAATAGTTTCCCTTCATCATCAACTGGGCTTAATCTAAATATTGTTTGCTCAACAAGCTCCAAAGTCACTTCCTGTACTCACCAGTCAACTACATCAACTACCCATACACAGAATAAACCCATCCACCACAACACATTATCACCAGCATTCACAAAATATCAATCCATTTAATCAACAAATTTAAGAATGAGCTAAGAAACATAACATACCGATCCTCCTCAGGAGAAGCAAATGCGACGAGCTCCTCAAACGACACAGCATAATCCGAATCCCTAAAGGTGCCAAAAATATCAGCGTAATCGAGCTTGGAGGTCCCAACATTGGGCGAGACATTCCTCTCCCGTAACTCGGGGACGTCGAGAACCGGAATCGGAGAGGCGCGTGAAGCGTCCCCGCCGCAGAAAATCTCAGTGTAGTCGATGGAGGAGAGCTTCTTGGCCGGAGCTGCAAAAATGGCGGAGTAACCGTTGGAGAGCTGTGGCGATACATTGGCGGAGAAGGCTCGGTACTCCATCGGTAGGCTCTCGCAGTCTGGCTCACGCGCTGTTTCTCTTCTTCTACAGTTGAGTGTTGTTTGTTTCTGTGCAGAGGAAATTTGCAGAGTCGGACACGGATAGAGGAAATGGAGAGTGACGACGAATCGGCGATCTTTACATTCACGCGTGTGTGTGTAAAAACTGAAATCTGATAACAACGCCTTAACCGGCGAGACCGCGACGAGTGTATTTGAGACCTATTACTAAAATGGAGACTTTCGTTACTAATGTTTTGAATTAATTATATTTAGGGGGGATGGGATGGGATGGGATTGAATTGAATCAAACTAAATATACTTGTTTAGCTCAATTTCAACTCGAACAAGTTTATTGGATTCAAGGTTAATTTGGACTAAAATTAATTCAAATTCAAGCCTAAGTTCATGTTTATTTATTTAAATATGCAAGAGTGATATTATGTTACCACAATTAGTTATTCTAAAAATATCTTAACAAAATTACAAAATAACGATGAAGGTCGAAAAATACTGTATACACTAATGCTTAACAAATTAAAGCATTTTTAATTAAATAAAATAAATTTAATTTTTAATGGGACATCCCAACGGTTGAGTGTCACACTGTTTATTGTGAGGTCCAAAGTTCGATCTCGCAGGAAGGGCAGAGAAGAGTTGTTATGTAATTTTTAAAAAGTATATTAAATTTAAATTCGAATTAAATTAAATTATAATAAATTCAAAATTATTTTAACAAATAAAAAATAAGCAATTTATTAAAGAAGGAATTTGAAAGTTTTGTCTTAAGTTTAAGCACATGTGAGACTGAGAGTGATCAGTTTCAACTTTCAAGTATAATTGCAGAGGTGGAGAGGGTCAATATATGGGAAAGGGAATCTACGATTTGTGCTGGACCCTCCAAAGTTAAACTATCCATTCAATAGCATATTAGCCTCACTCACTCACACCACTACATTGCTTATAATAAAACTACAATAAAAGGGGAAAAAGGGGTTTCCATGCTGTGAAGAAAGAAAAAGAGCTCTTTTCTGTTTAGGTCAATCTAAAAGAAAATCAGCCAAACATTATTGGACAGATGTGCTGATATCGTATCTATGGATGAGTGGAGTCCATCACATAATCCGTCAAAGTTTAGTAGGCGACAAGTATAATGTTTCAAATTATTAGTATAATAATGTCTCTTGTCATATCGATACGATGGAAGATAAATGATAAAGCTAGCTCTAGCTGAGAAGCATAGAACTAGAAGCATATGATATAGATAGGAGATTAGTGAGAATCTGGAGAGATCTGGATCTCCATCAATCATAGAACCAGGATTCACAACAACAACATTTTCCTTTAACAACACATGCATTCACTTTTTTATTTATTTAAATTTTGATATCCTAAAATGAGAAATATTATTTTCCTTTAGGAAACTTGTTTTTGTTTTGAACAACCAGCACTTTATTAACCCGAGTGGGAAAGGACTCGAGACAAATCAGGGGTATTACCCTCACCCAACATTTAGTCAAGACTGAAAAGGGCAGCCCTAGTCAAATTATTAGCCACCATGTTAACTGACTGTTTAAAAAAATGTACATCGATATTACAAAGACGAGATAACAAATGATGGCAATCATAAATAATATAGCGTATGAAAGAAATACAAACATCCGAAGAGCAAATAAGTTAAACTGTCGATAAGCATTCTGATTCAATAATCACCTTAGAACCATCGTTAGTCTACACCCGAAATAAGGCTTGACGGATACTCGGCGCCTCAATGGCTATAGGGTCAAAATTGGCAGAGACGGTCCAACTTCAAGTAGCGACTAACCTTCCATCAATTTTGTGAACCACTAGACCCCACCCCACTATCCGAGAGACTTGAGAAAGAGCCCCCGTCAACGTTAACTTTCACAAAGCCTGGTAGAGGGCGAGACCATTGGTGAACTAAGGAGTCACTGGATAAGGAAGGACCTGAGACCATATTGGCGACATTCCAATCTTGCGGGCATCTTGTCGCGTTCCCGACCATCGCAATTCCGTGAAAGGACTCTACCCATAAAAGAAAATCATTTCGGACTCTCCAAATTGTCCACCACCCTATCATAAATAAAGTTGCCCGCCCCTCAGACAAGGTATCCAGAAAAGCTTCCACTTAATAAAAAAAATGTCACCTGATCCAAGGGACTTTAGCTAAAGTCCAGTAACGATCAAACCTCAAATGCCTAGAAACATTGTAAGAACAAGTATAGAGTCGATTCATCGCGAGTGCCACAAAGCGGGCAACTCCCAACCAACTTCAACCCCTTGAGCCACATAACAACTTGCACTGGAATACTACCAGAAAAAGTGAGAAACTTGAGGGTGGATTTTATCTCCCAGACCCTCCTCCGTAAGAATGTATGTGGGTAGGATCTCACACTCTGCTGTGTTGAAGGAGAGCCATGTACGCCGATTTAACTAAGAATGATCTCGAGAGGTCATGGTCTATGAAGCGCGGGGAAATCCTCTCACAAAAAATAGTGAAGAATCGCTCGCTTCCCGTGCACAAGACAATTATCAGTCGTACAATAATATTGGGGAAGTGGTTTGCGACCCTAAGTTTATCGATCCCACGAAAAGGTGTAGTCAGTGGACGCTAGCTTAGGTGTTTGCAATTTTCGGGCTCAAGCGATTAAGCAAACAAAAGTTTTGAAAACTATGAATCTATGCCAAAATCCACCGAAAACCAAGAAACAAATATTCACACAAAAAAAGCTAGCAATTAAGAGTGTTGAGCTTCCATGAATTTGATTGGATTTAGTGAAAAATTCAATTACCATATGGGGAAGTAAATTAAGTTATTGTAATTAAGGTGGTAGGCTCTCCAAGTTTACCTAAGCCACAACTCTTTCGAGTCTGTGAAATGTGGTGAATCCACTAATCACATCTACCATGTGTCGATTATAGTTAAGGTAACCCCATTCACCACATTAGAAACCTTGAAGAAAATATCCTAGCCTACGAGTTGGTACCCCTCGACTATTAAACTGTACCTATTAGATTATTTCACTAATCTAAGTCCAACCCTTAATCAAATGCACCTATCTCAATTAATGGTAAGAATGTGATTAAAGACCTTAAAAATAACTCTAACCCACGTTAGTTTCTTGAATGAATCACAAATTCCTTACCATTCTCATCATCCTAACAACTAATATAAACAATCAATCATTATAAACTACACTATCAACTAATCATTCATTATCAAAATCAAAATCTCTACATCAGAACAATAGAATCTAAAATACAAAATCAAACATCAAAAGGTAAAATAGCAAGCTGACAACTCATTCCACAAGCCTCCATCGCCATCTTCAACCTCTAGCTTTTGAGCCCCATGACTTCTCCTCATTCTACTCTACCCTAAACCTAATACAAGAGACTCCCAAAGGGAGCAAATTCTGAAACGAGAGGGCCTTAAAGAGATATTTATACCAAAACACTAAATGAGGGCAAAATAGGCAAAACTGTAGAAATTCGTCTATGGTTCAAGGAAACGACACCAAGTCATGACGGGGGGTCATGACTTTGTGTCGTGACTTCTCTACGCATGAAACTCGGAAATCAACCCATGAAATAAGTCCACGACTCAAGGGTCGTGACTTGGTGCCATTTCTTCCTTGAGCTGCAACCCGTGAGCTTTGGCCAATCTGTCCTGCATCCCACAACAGGATCCTCGACTCAAGGGTTTCAGGTTGCAACACAAGGAAGTAAAAACGATGTTTAAAAATTGATTTTCCATTTTTATTGGTGTTAAATTATTAAAATAAATAGAAAACTAATTCATAATTACGCAAGTGTTATTGGATGAGTCGACATAAATCTCATTCAATTAAATTTTCATGTAATGACTTTGATTGGTTCCTAGTTTTGCAACAGGAGTTTTTTTTACTCGAATACCCTTGGTAAAGTGATATTCTTTATTTTGTTTGGGCTTACAGTAGTATATGGATTGGTCAGTTTTATGGGCTCAATCTACTCCGCCCTTCTCCTAACCCAGCCCAATTTATTAATGGGCCTCCAACAGAAATACTTGTTTAAAGAATCACCCTCTCTGCTACGGTTTGGCTTGAGAAAAAAGAAAACCTCACTGCGACTCCATTTTCAGTCTCCATCTGCAGAAGGAAAGAGCGAGAGATTGAGTGAAAAGGCATCGTAGAGAGAGAAAGAGAAGATGTTCAGGAACCAGTACGACACGGACGTGACGACATGGAGCCCGGCGGGGAGGCTGTTCCAGGTGGAGTACGCCATGGAGGCCGTGAAGCAGGGCTCCGCCGCCATCGGCCTCCGATCCTCGCCTCCGTGAACAAGGCCAACTCCGAGCTCTCCTCACACCAGAAGAAGATCTTCAAGGTCGACGATCACATCGGCCTCGCCATTGCCGGCCTCACCGCCGACGGCCGCGTCCTCTCCCGCTACATGCGTTCCGAGTGCATCAACTACTCCTTCACCTATGACTCCCCTCTCCCCGTTGGCCGTCTCGTTGTCCAGCTCGCCGATAAGGCTCAGGTCCTTCTCTCTTTCAATAACCTATTTTTTTCAGGTTGAGTTTTGTTTCAATTTGTTACTGTTTGCTGATTAATTCTTTGCTGGATCGAGTAATTGAAGGCTTAGGGTTTTATTTATTTATTGCATTGTCATTGAGGTTTCTGCTAGTAGCCGAAGCTATTGATTTTATTGTGCTAGTATGAATATTTGAGAGGACATGCCTGTGGTTTCAGAGACCTAGTGTTTTCCATTCCGTTTCTTCTTAAGGAGGCAAACAGGGAAATTTGAGGTTCTGTTTTGTTACTACTACTTTGATGGTATAATTTGGTGTCATCTTGGAATGCTAATCGTCAATGTAATTGCAATGTTTAAATGCTTGTGTTGTCGTTTGATGCCTTATTAGAATTCACAGTCACTCATCTCCTGCGAGCAGTTTGTTGAATTACATTTTTGTTAGTTGAGCTAAACATGTGGGTTAGGCATGGTAATTAGCAGGGCAAGGCAAAAACCTCATATGTAGCCATGGCACGAGGCATGCCTTTTGACCTTGAGTTCACAAGCTCTCAAGTAATGTAAGGTAGAAGTTTCTTTGCAAAAGCGGGGGACGATTGCTACATAGTAACTCCACAATGATGGGATTTTATATGGAATGCAAAGGTCTGGAATATCCTTAATTCACCAAACTGCTGACCTACATGAAACTTGATCATCCCACATAAGGCCAACTATATGTGATTTCAACGGAAATTATTTTTCACACTAATAGCTTATTTTTCTTGGGACTACACTACTGCAATGTGTCATTTTCTTAGGCAGACCTTTCTTTTTCTTCTTTTCAGATGAGAAATGAATCAAATCCGTATCCATGCTGAACCTCAACACTAATTCAAATTAGTTGCCCTCGGAGGTGGGACATAGTGTTAAAAAGTGAGAAATATTAATCATGATTTGATTTGTGTGAATACTACTGATGTGTACTTCTCCAAGTGGTTATGAGCTTGGATTTCTTTGCTAAGTGCCAGATTTCAAACCTCATTAGGGATGACAACAGGGAAGTGGGGTTAGTGATTCCCGTCCCCTACCCCGTCGGATCGGGGATATCAGGTCCCCAGGGCATTTTCCTCTCAATAGGGATGGCAATAGGGTGGGCATACTGTTCCCCATCCCCTACACTGTCTGATTGGGGATATTAGGTTCCCGTCTGGTTCGGGGGTTTTTGCCATCCCTAAACCGGATAGGTGGTGGTATTGCTGATTAAAAAAAATGGTGGGCGGTGGTGAGAGGCTCTTGCTTGTGTGTGGTTTCTCTTCTTTGTACACATGCATATATTTATAGGAGTCTTTCTTTATTGCCTTTGTTCTTGTATATTTTTTTGAAATGTTTTATTCCCTCTGCTTAAAACTTGGAAGCTATTGGGGTTTCCTCGGACAAGCTGTACTGTTTGATATATTTGCTTATTCTCAACAATAGTAAGATTGAATTGGCGTATTGTGTTTGTAAAGGTGATATGCTATCATTGATGGCTTTCTGCCCATTTTTTCATTAGTTTATTTATCGGCATTATTGCAGCATGCAAGTCTATAACTCGCCTTGCTTAAGGGAACCAAGGTCTTAACCACGTGGCACAACTGGTGTTGGTCCAAGTTTTGGGATTTTGTTCTTTCTGTTGGGGGATTAATGGGGTAACTGAATGAAGTAAGACAAGCCTTTTTCTCAATTGCTTAGCCGGTGACAATGTTGCTGTGATCTCTATAAGCAGCGAACTTTGTTGAATAGTCTCTTAAATAAACATGTATTTATTTATTTACTTTGTAGAAATTGTATTTGCCTTTGCTTGTACTTCGGCGGAACCTCACTACATTTGGTGTTATTGGAGAAGCTCCTCATTTGTATTTGAAATATGTTTTGGGTTACAGGTATGCACCCAGCGATCATGGAAAAGACCTTATGGTGTTGGTTTGCTGGTAGCTGGCATGGATGAAACTGGAGCTCACCTTTACTACAACTGTCCGAGTGGAAACTACTTTGAGTATCAGGCGTTTGCTATTGGGTCACGCTCACAAGCTGCAAAAACGTATTTGGAACGTAGGTTTGAGGGTTTCATGGGCTCTTCACGGGAGGATATGATCAAGGACGCCCTCATTGCAATAAGAGAAACTTTGCAAGGAGAGAAGCTTACAAGTTCCATATGTACAGTTGCTGTGTTGGGAGCTGGGGAGCCATTCCAAATACTGGATCAAGACACCATACAGAGGTTGATTGATTCATGTGATGTTGTAGCAGAGGAAGCAGAAGCTCCCCCTGCTGCAGATGAGGGCGCCGGTGCTGCTGGGGAAGGTGCTGCTCCAATGGATATTTGAGGACAACACATCATATCTCTACATCCAACTTTATATAATGTGCAGCATGCATGAAGTTAATGTTTTCTTGGATTTTTATTTTTCGTTTATTATGAGGATTGCTTTCCCCAGTTAAAACAATTTAGGGATGGCTTGAGGTGACCTTGATATTGTTCCCTAGCTCCTATTCAGATGTCATTTACAATTCTCTTCTGGCATCACACCTGCATTTTATCTTCTAGCTATAGCCAATGGAAACAAACACTGATGAATACCCAAACTACAAATATGTTGCAAATTGACATGGTGATAGTTTCTAGATCAACAAACTAGTGTATGCAACTTTTGAACTTGTCATTTATCGAACATGCCATGTTTACCAAAATACATCCATCGGGATCCGTTGCTTTCACTTTGACTATGACGATATTGCTACTCATTTCCTATGCTACAAGAAAATAAAACCTTCAAGACCGGCAGGAACGTTAAGCAAACTAACCAAACCTTCCCTAAATGTATTCAAAACCCAATTTAACAAATAAGGAATTGAATGCGCTTACCAATAGTAGCATGACAGAAAGTAGCATCACGTGGCAGATATGAAGACAGAAAAATGAAAGCTGGAAAGCAAATTGAAATAATGGAAGCGTGGCAGTCAGTAGCAGACAAACAAAAGAAGAAGCGTGACAGACAAATAAAGATGAAAGTTGAAAAGAGCAATGTGCCCGTACAATTATACTATTTTTTTAAATATCCGGCTGTAACAAGAATAGTGAAAATTGAGGATTTCTATATAAGAGGCTCATTGTAAGATATAATCATCCCAATCTATCTTAAGAAAAACCTTCAGTATCCCATATGTCTAGCTACACTCTCCATTTAAATATAATTTCTATCTGAATATTATCATAAATCCAAAAGATAACCACCATAAAACAATATTTTGGAGACGTCTGTTGAGGAATTTCTAGCACCAAGCCATATCCCACACAACCGTGTTGCAACATAGGGAGCCAAGAGCCAGGTTGAGTTCTCCAGAGATTCGAAATTATGCTACCAAGGTATTTTGGACTAAATTTTACTGTTTATAATTTTGTGATGATTATTTATGTATTTATGGTATTAGGGCTGGTTAGAAATTACAGATGCCCAAAAAAACAAAAATGAATTTTGTTTTGACCATTATTTCATGTTGTATTAAAATACCATCTATATTCATTCCCTCGAGTTAATAGATGATGAGATCCAAACAGACGGAGTTGGTATCAGAGTCTTGACTGCCAGTAGTGAAATATAGAGATCAACAAGAATCAAGGCAATCTTAGGTACAAGAAACAACATACATCTTGCTTATGACATCTCTTCTTTCAAAGCTGAAAATAAGCTGCTGAATTCTAAATAACAAATCCAAAGAAGCAGAAAGTAAAGAAGGATCACCAGTTCTACCTACAACATGCCCCATATTATTTGGAAAGAAAAGGGTTCCCTTCTCCATGAATGTGTGCACATAGCAAAAATATTCCTTCACATCCGATCTCTAGATGAAACTGACGACAAAATATCTTGAGAAAACCTCATTTTTGAGAAGCCTTCGATGCTTTATCTGGTAGGATATTATCTGGAAGAATAAGTTCTGGTGGAGTCTCACGCACAACTCCGAGCATCGAGTCATACTCTTCATCGCGACGAGCAAACTTCTTACGTAGCACCTTCTCAAACTCTATCTCATCAAAGGACTTTGCATTCTCGGCTGCATGAACCTGTGCAAGGTTGGCATAATTGGTGGCTGACTGTGAAATGAAGGCTATCTCGTCATCCGTGAGCTTCCTCAGGAACTTTGCTGGATTTCCTCCCCACACCTGTACAAACGAATCACACAGATGAAACAAGCAGACGCTTTGAAGGTTGTATTTAAGCAACATAACTTGGGCACTGAATGCTAAATCTTCAAAGATCAGCCGCTGATATAAGAAAAGGAGTCTCACTATGTTAATGTAACCAATCTCAGACCATGTTCATAGCTCCCGTTATGGCGTTATCCACACTGTTGTAATGGGTAAATTAACGTTTCTCAATCGTAACTTCTGGGCCTATTCATCTTCATCACTTTTTACCGCATTCCAAGGCTGAATCCTTGGGAAAATTTTCCAGGTCAAGATCCACATGTTCATGGAGACACAACCAGCCACTCTTAACTAATTCTACAACTATATTTTGGCATATCCATTTTAACAACAAATGTGAAGGATGAAAGAATTTTAAGTAATTCATATGGAAGACTAGACTAAATAATGTATCAAAAACTTATTGTCATTCTGCCAAATAAAAGGAATCAGAATAAAAAGCTACACACTGAGCACAATTTTGCGGACAGACAAAAGTCATACCTCTCCTGCAGGGATCCTTGTATTCTGTCTCACAAGGGCTCCAGCAGCAACCATGGCGTGTTTCTCAACAACAACACCGTCGAGCAACACTGCTCCCGTACCAACAAAGGCCTCATCCTCAACAGTACATCCATGTATAACAGCACTATGACCTGCACATTTCCAGTCTTAAATTTAATCCAAAAGTAAAAATGTACAGAAGTAAACATATATCTAACACCACTTAACTCACCTACAGTAACATTGTCCCCAATGATAGTTGGCAAAACTTTCCTGCTAAGATTGGACTTGGCCACATGCACAAGGGAGTTGTCCTGTATGTTCGTTCCAGATCCAACACTAATACTGTTCACATCACCTGTGTACGAACATTATTTAGAAACATTCTTACAAAAAAAACTATGAACAAAGTAATGATAATTCTGCTCATTATGTGCCAAGTAGCCACAAATTGGAAATAAACTCATACATAACCATTACTGGGTTAAAGGGAGTGGACATATACAACTGATTTGGGGAAAATGTAAGTGACAACCGAATTTCACCCTTCCCTGACTAAAACAGTAAGAGGAAAAGGCAACCCTCATCTCATTCTAATCAAAATGTGAATTAAATCTCTTAGCATTACTTAATTAAGGTGGGAATCATTGAAATTCAGCATAACAAGTTCAAATCATGAGCAAAGAAGCAATACATAAGAAAAAGACAATGGTTACAAAAAGGCACAAAAGACAGTAAGTATCATAACGTTTCCGAATAAGTACTCCTAGTTCTTGTAACAATCAAATTGAATATAAAGTGCCTAACTTGACATTTCTAGACATCAAAGCCTGCCTCGTCTACACATGAATAAATGACATGGTGCCGAAACTGATAAGCCCGGGCCAACAATTTGCGCAAGCAATGGTATCCCAATTAAATTTTATCAACCAAGGCATAACATGAGCAAACCATTACTAGCAGCAGACATCATACCAGTCAAAATATAGTGCCATTTCTCGCAAATAAAAAGCACTAAAAGTGAGAAGCATACCTCTCAAAACACAGCCATACCAAATAGAGGCTCCTCTCCCTACTTGAACATCTCCAATCACGGAGGCGCTTGGGGCGACGAACGCATCCTTATCAACAACCGGAGCTTTATCAAATACGTTCATCAAAGTCCGATGCCTACACACTATCACCCACATAGAAACAAACCCAACATAAATACATCGATAACACCAACAAATTCACAGCCAAAAATTTAAATTTACGCCATTTGAAGAAGCAAGCTGTAGCAAAAACAACCGAGAAGCAACGCGGATCAGACAATTGCAATTAGCCATGGCATTTGGACATATGTGATTAAACAAGGCAAATCAGGTGGGGATTGGATCGTTTCAGAGCGTGAAAGGCGAAAAATAGTTTGAGAGAAAGAGAGAATGGAAGGAAGGAGATGAGATGTAAGGCTTACGCTGCTCTTTGAAGTAGTAGTTGCCTTGGAGGCGGCAACCGAGTCGATCAACGGCCTGGCCGGTCTCGCGGATCCAGAATCCCACAGTGTAGATTGCTTTGCCAAGGGTTCCCATCTCTGGATGTGGCTGGCGGTCGGAGGAATCACCGGAGGTCGTGGTTGTGAGCTTTATGTGCACTGTATGTATGTGATGCGAAAACGAAGAACAGAAAATGAAATGAATAACAGTGCAGTGGTATGACTGAGTATTCATACGAATAGTAGGGCAATCTAGGATTTTTACTTGGGCTAATTAGTAATTACACACAATTTAATTTCACATAAGATTAAATTGAGGGGTTAAGTTGCTAATGAAAAATCTAAAATACTCTTAATTAATTATTAAATTTTTAAAAATTTGTCATTTATTCTCTCTCTATCAGTAAGTTTTTCTTTCTTTTCAAACTCAAACTAAAATTTATGGTCATTTCTCTCTTCCAAATTAAATTAAAAACAATAATCCACCTCACAAATCAAATTTGTTTTTTTCCAGCAATTTGAAATTTATTGAAGATAACTAGCATCAAATCCCAAAATTGCCAAGTATTACAATAATAAATGCATATTGAGATGATATGGAAGACTGTTAACACTCCAAATAATTATGGGATTACAGAGACAATTCTCAGAGGTAACTCAATTGATTTCGCGAGTCATGGATTGAGCTTTGATGGCGATAACTTGAGGCGACACAATCTTGACGTGGAAGACTACATCATTTCGGGCCAACCTGATATTCCATAGTGTGATGCTGCAAATGGATCTCCAAAATCGGGCTTCATTCCTATTTGAGTTGAAATGAGGCCAAAGAAGAAAGAGCTCCATTACTAAATTTGGAAAAGGGCCATGAATAGATTTGTCTGAAAGAACCTTTGACAGAATAGCCATTCTCCGAGTTAGTCCACTATAGGATGTCTGCCTTTGAAATATCAGGCTTGAAACACTGAATTATAGATAAGGGATCTTGCAAAGCTGCAGCATTTCGGCCTGTTGTAGTACGATTGAACTGTGGATGCCAACTCGCATCAATCCAACAATTAAAAACAGAGATTGCAAGATCTGATGATAGTGCATAAAGTCGAGGAAATTTTGACGCCAACGAGAATCCCCCAGCCCAATGATCATCCCAAAAGCTAATAAGCAAGCCAGAGCCAAACTTCCAAATTAAAGAACGTGTTCCCATTAACGCGAATAAACTGGGTTCAGAACTCAAAGAGAAAATATGTTGTAAGAATGAGGAGCCTGCACTTGAAATGACTCTGAACAAATCCCATTCTTGAAGACCCCATCTGTATTTCTCGCACAACACAGTTTTTTAGAGAGATTTCTTTTCACATGCAAAGCGTCACCACCATTTTCCAAGTAGACATTTATTCATAATACTCAGTTTCCTTATGCCCAAACCTCCCTCACTCTTCGACTTGCATACAGTTTCCCAACTGACTTTGCAGATTGCACTTTTGTCTGGATTTGAGGTCTACAAAAACTTCCTCTGAATACTTTCCATCTTCTTGATTACTACCTTTGGAGCTCTGTAAATTGACATATAATACAAAGGCAAGCTAGCCAGAGAAGATTTAATCAAATTAATTCTGCCCCCGAGAGATAGGTATTTACCTTGCCATGTTGCCAGCTTATTGGAGAATTTTGTGATGATTTTTCTCCAAGAGGAGACTCTGTTTAGACTTTCACCCAGACAGAATCCCAAGTAATAAATGGGAAGTCTCCCAGCTTGACACTCAAGAATCTCAGCTAATTGGTTTCTAATTTGTTCTCCTTGATTCAGTGAGAATCTTTGACTTTTCATAATTGATTCTCACACTTGAGACATTTTCAAAGCCAATAAGAAGAAAATTGGGATTGCCCACTGAAATCTGATTTGATGAACAAAATGGTGTCATCTGCGAATTGAAGGTGGGAAATGTTGAGACGTGTGCCCATTTTCATTCCCTGTATGAGGCTTGAATTCTCTGCAGCTTCAATGAGGAGATGGAATCCTTCTCCCACCATAACGAATAAGAGAGGGGAGAGAGGGCATCCTTGGCGAATCCCTTGTGATAATTCGAACTCTGCAGTAGGAGAGTCATTAACTAAAACAGAGGTTGAAGCCTTAAGACAATTTGCGATCCATAGTCTCCATTTAGCCCCAAATCCCATCCTTTATAATGTATCACAGAACAAACGAGAGCAAATCTCCCAAATTAAGCAAGAGCAAAGCATTTTTCAATAAAAAATCTACCAGAAAAATGAACATCTCTGTCCATAAAAAGAGCTAAACTAACCGGAGCATGCCGAAAAGCCAAGGATAGCATAAAGTCCTCCAAATTCCAACAAAGGCATAAAAATGAAAAACACCCAATTTTTTAATTGGAAAAGTGAGAGAATTAGAAGGAAAAGAAGCGGGGAGTGAGACAAAACTTGGGTGACCGTTAAACTAAACAAAACTTGAGTTTGGTGCCTCCAAAAATCGAATAAGCAAATCTTGGTCTCATCTCAGGCTCAGCTTCCTATTGCTTGCATCTCGCTACTTGAGGTAATTAATTTGTTTTGGCTCTCAGACCCCAAAGCCTCTCTGTCATAGAGAGCCATGGGCGATGCGTACTGGAGGTACTCTGATGCCCGCCACCAACCTCCGCCCGCCTTTTCCTAGTTTTTGCTACAATTAGGGTTCTCAGATTCGATATTACCCTTTTCGGTTTCTGGGTAATTGGGGATGATAAAAATATTGCAACTATTGGACAAAAAATGATGCATTTTTCTTATTTTTGATATTCAAGAGTGATGTTTTGCATGATTTGAAGCCTGCTGGGCGTGTATTGGTTATTGTAGTTGAGAGATTGGTCAAACCAGTTCACAAACTGCTCGTCCATTGGAGAAACGTTGTCGCCGTCGTCCATCTTCGCGTCGCTGAAGTCATTGCATTTTGACGTCGACGAAGCTCCGATTCTCCACTCGATTCCGTCACCGAGCGCCGAGATTTGAAAGGGTTTCAGGTATCGACGCCGACAATGAAATTGTGACTGGGAATTTGCCAACTTGTAGGCAAGGAACGATAAGAGAGGAGTAGCTTGATTCAAGGCAGAATCAATTCAGCCATGGAGACGAGATTGAGATGTAGAGAGTGTTTGAGAGTGAAATCTAATTTGAATCATCCTTAACATAGACAAAAAGGTAGTTCTGACATTTTCACAAAAAGAACCTCCACGCGCTAGTTACATGACAAAAAATTAACACATCGAGTTTAAGTGACACGTTAGGCAAATTCAGGGGGGGTTCATAAGCCAATTTCATCTTATAGGGTAGTTAAGTGAAAAACTGTATAGTACATGGTAGGTAAATGAAATTTTCCCTAATTATTTTATTTTTTGAGGAAAATTTTTCCCTAGTTATTAATTCACCACAAACACATACTTACCTATCCTTTTAAAGTTAAACCCGATACATAACATAACATAACATAACTACTTTTTGTTTATTTATTTTAAATTAACCACCTTTTATTTTGACAATTTTTTAATAACGCTTGACACGTTTCAATTTAATCAAAATGGAAGGAAACTTCAATTCCTTCCATACATGTAGACATACTTGTTGTGAAAAAGTGTGTTATACATGAGATTAAAAAGAAGCTAAACACTAATTATCCAAGCAAGACTTTAAAGTGAAAGAGAGAGATAATAAAGATGGAGATGAGAAATTATAAAAGAAAATGGGACAGGGATATTGCTCTCGGATGAAACTTTTTGTGTGTCAATTTCTACATTCCAAATCCACACAAAAATTTAATGATGAAGCTAGATGAATGACAACACACAATCATCCCTAAATCAAGAAATGGCGATGAGGGAGTAGGCATGATGATAGAGGAGAGTAGAGGCATGGTGTGAGCATGGTGGTGGAGATATTTCACAACACTCCTCTTGGACACCACCAGTCATAAATAATTATGTAAGCGGTATTGGACATGCTTAATAGTTGTCTCGTTCAAAACATTTTTAGGAAAACCCAGTGGGACAAAACCTGAATAAAGAAAAAAGAGTGCAGCGCACAATCCAGAGTGTGATTATTTCCATATTCTTGCTCCCCTGATCGATGATCCCCCTGATGACAAACATAGTTACTTCGGTTGCTTGCTAAGTCGACGCATGTCGATTCGCCATACTAACTTCTCAAAGGTGGATGTCGGTAAACTCTTAGTGAACAAATCGGCAAGATTTTTACTGGAGCGGATTTGCTTGACATCAATCTCATTACTCTTCTAGAGTTCGTGAGTGTAAAATAATTTAGGCGATATGTGCTTGATTCGATCTCCTTTGATGTATCCTCCTCTGATTTGAGTAATACATGCTGTATTGTCTTCATATATTGTAGAATGAGAGATTGTA
>JAYMTP010001986.1:0-21465 GCA_036897365.1 Geranium brycei
ATTTATTCAAATTAGTTTAGGAAAAGAATTGTAATCCAATAAAATTCTAGTTAATATTAAGTTAGTTTTTTATTTAGTGTTGTATTTAATTAATGAGAATAAATTTAATAAATTAAAATTAAAAATCAAATAATTAGAAAAATATAATGATAAAAATCTCTTCAAAGATGATGACACATGGCAACTTAAGGATTTTCCTTTTATATATATATATGATTTGCAATATAATACACACCATATTCATCCAACACAAAAGAGGGTCTCAATGTGCTGATAAGCTCCACACAATGGAAGCTCACGCCTCCCTCCACCGTGAATACTAATTCCCCTACAATAATTCACCGGCAACTCATAAATCTTGCGGACCATTCCACTCCCAAAGTAGTAACAAACAAGCTCAGTCTTTATTTGCAGCACCAAATATGGCTCTTGCTCTTCATCGACACTCGACCCTTGAGAAAAATACGGTACCGTGTACGAATAGTAGTGACCATTGCTCCGAACCATCTCAGGAAACAAAGATGTTACTTCATGCCCAATTTCAACCTTGTACTTTAAGTTCCAACACGACAAGTCACTTCCCATCTCGTGGATGTTCAATACCCTGTGATCGTTGCCCGAACTGTTGATGACGTGCAAGCGATCCCAAGACACTCCGAAGTAATCGAAAAAAGACTTGGAGAAGTGAGTGATCGGGATGGTCGGGCTTTCCAGTATCTTTTCTTGCTTCATATCGAGGCGGAACGAACCCTTGTGGCTCATCCAGTGAATTGCCCCGTTCCAAGACGCCCCGTTTCTGAGATTGAAATAGTCTTTCGGGTCTAGCTTCGACGAGGACTCGAGTAATTTCCAATGGCGGGTTAGGGACGAATATATCAAGACTTGGCACGTAGGGGGCGTGTGGAATATGCGGAGGGAAGCAACTTTGTAGTGAGGCGAAGTCGAACTCGAGGGGTCGAAGGAGAAGTAGGAGGTGAAGTTCCAAGGATTGGGGGCTTTGGGGAGGGGAGGGAGTGTGACGTGGTGGTTCGTGGTGGGGTTGTAGACGAAATAGGTGACGTTGGGGTCGTTGTTCTGGTAACAGAGCAAGAGGCCGTTGGAAGAGGCTACGGTGAGCGAGGATCGGTCGGGGAAGAAAGCGAGGGAGCGGAAGGGGAATGAGGAACTGGTTGTGTCGTCGTCGCCAATAGGTAACAAGTCGAGGTTGTGGAGATGGTCGTTTTGTTGCAAGAGAAGGGAGTTTGTGGGTTTCGGGGAGGAGAATTGGGGAGTGGTGGAGATTAGGGAGAGCCAGTGATTCGATACGGATTTGAATCGGGCGAGAGGCTTGATCGGGAGGCAGAGGAGGATTTCTGTTAGGAGGTGGTCGTTGTTGGCTACAGATTCGGCTGCGAATATCGACATAGTTGGTGTCAGCTTAAGGTTGTTGGATACGAGGTTGTGTTCAAGAGAGATGCTAAGGAGAATTAATAGCAGCAGCTGCTTTGTTTCTTATGAGGTGTTGGAGATTTCGAGGAAAATCAAAGCTCCCCATTTTGCTCCTTTTGTTTGTCATATCAGGCAATCAGCATCTCTAGTAGATATTTTGTTTGTTATAATGTTGTACAGATACAATAATGCAAAATACTACCAGCATCAGGACAGTGAATGAAATGGATAAATATTGTTGTAGATTCAACATCATTTCAGGGTGCACAACAACGAAAGCATTTCCTTATTCAATTGCTAAATGAATACTTCCAACGTAAACATTACAAAATTATTATGATGATTTACAATGTCTGGTAAAAACTTCACCATTTGTCTTGTCTTTGGACAATATGAGCAGTTCCTGTGAGCAAGTCGATTGTTAGTATCCCTTCCACTTCTAATTCGAGAGCTATTTGTTCTTCAATGGGGTGAACTTGAAATTTCCAGAATATAAAGCTTCTTTTTCTGCGCAAATGAATTCAATAGTTTTATCAAACTCAAACTAACTCACAAAGCAACATATTCAAATGTCAATACTATATATACCATATGAACAATGTTGTTTACAAATGATATGCGAGAGCTAAAACCATTATAGACCTAAGCATTGCACGTTTGACTTCATTCATTTTTAACGGCTACACTTATAAATAGTTCCCAGTGAGTTTTATATAATTTACCATGGCCATGTGATTTTTGTGCCTAATAAATGTGGTTACGTGTAATTCCCTCTATGAAGAATGTTGTTTACAAATGATATTCTAGAGCTAAATCCATATAGAGCTAAGCAGTGCAGTTGTGGAGTTCAAAATTTAAATATGGAAAGAGACAATCACAATCTCCTACAATCACTAAAGCTACTCAGACAAGTAGATCAAATTAAGTGAACTAGATCGATATATTATTGATCCACTTGGCTTTCAAAAGAACTGCTCGATCGACACCTATACGTGCAGTTATTTTTAGTGTTCATGTTGAGTTCTGCTGCACAGATGACATTGAAAAAGTTGGAGGTGGAAATTTAACAGACAAAAGTGTGTTTACAAAGTTCCTCGGGATGCACAAAAACTATAATGAGGTCAACAAATTAACTCCGAGAGACAAAACATAGTAAAATAGCAAGCACAGCAGGAAAAGGAACGGTAGACCCGCCTACCTGTCATCGAGAGGCAAATAGATTCCCGGCGAGCATACCTTGCCACAGCCTGCAAGTTAAAAAGAATGTTATTCTTTGCATAAAGGAGGCAAAATGTCCACAAGAATCTGGAAAGAATTATGAGAAATATTGAACGAGACTTTGTATATGAATGTTTACTAATGAGATATAATGTGAGCAAGAAAGCATCAAGTGTGAGATGAATAATAATCAACACTAACCATAAGAGTTCACCTTATCTAATAGTATATGCGAAAATAACAATTTTTTTCCCGGAAATCTAGCAATAAGATAGTGATTTATTGAGTAGAGATCCAACAGCTTGAACTCCAAAAATGGAACTATGAACCAGGAGCCTCAGCCTAGTGCCAGAAATAAATAATTTCCAACAGTACATGCAGTCAAATAAGAAGAGCAAGAGCATGCCTGAGCTGCTTGTAATGCAGCACCACTTGGTTTTGAAATACCATCATCGGAGAAGATATTCCTGCCACACATAATCCGAATGTACAAAGTTAAGAAAAGCAAATACAGAATTGAACATCAAGATTTGAAGAAATGGTATATTGAACAACGAAGTACGGTTAGGAACCACAAACTATTTTCATTGCCCGACAAGGAAAGGACTGTATGTAAACACTCCAAAATGTTTGAAATCTAGGGGTTCAAACTGATCTGGCATTCTTTATGATAGCTTTAGACGATATTATCCCCCAACAAGCACATTCCACTGTTGCAGAGACAGGTGTGGGAGGTCGTTACTCCGCTACAAAGATAGATGTGCTTGCAGGTCTTTTACTCAGTTGAAATAGTTTCACCAAAAATCAAAGTGAAAAGTGAAACAGAATAATGTTCACATGACCTACATAGCTCAGGACCGGCAGATCCTTACAACAAAATGAAAGGATCAGCCGATCAGGTCGAAGTAATCACCCTTCATCTGACCATACACTATCTTATATGATAATACAACAGTGGAGAATGGTGAGGGGGCAACCCTTAATAGAGAGAAGAAACAAAGAAACTCAATTATCATTTACCAGTGCCCTTCTCTATGCCAAACACGTATAGAACTAACATGCAACGTCACAATATTATCATGATGAAATATGTAACAAAATTCCAAAATTACCTCCATATAATATTTGGCAATTCATCTTGTTTTGCTGTGGGAAGCATGGCAGTGTCATAAGCAACAATATTCCCATAGAATATCTTCTCCAGATCCTTCATCCATTTAATCAACAGCAAATTAACCTACTCCAAAAGACAAATTATGACTTACACAATCGCACGGAAGAGCAAAAATCAAACTGAATAATACCGATGGATTGTAATCATAATAAGCCACAAAAGGAATAAAATAAAAATTATATTAAAATCCCCAACCGGGTTTTAGTTGATATGTAAACACTAATGGCATACCCCAGCTTTAGATACCCTCAGCTCCACATCATGATTGTAAATCTCATACAAGTGTTGTCCAAACTCAACACCTTCCTTTCCATCTTCTTTCAAGCGGCGTAAGTAAAGCCACATATGGAGTACAAGCAATGAAAATGTGGTTTTGAAGGTTTTCTCCAAGTTAAACACTGTGAATGAAAAAAACACTGACCAAGTTAAAACTGTAATGAATCCTAAACAATCTCAAGTTAGCAAGCATGGCAGGCTAAATGCATACAAATATGAATTTGGATATTACTATAATATTTGATGATTCCTAACTAAAAAATGGTCTGGCAGTCACGTCCAAATCCAATTCCATAACAGAAATTCAACTTTCTAGGGCTTTCTTGTGCAGTTTGAAATCAATAATCTTGAATAAAGTACGCTGATATAAAAGTTTATGATCAAACAAGTTACAGCCGAGAAATAAATAAACAGAAAAACAAAAATTATATTCAAGAGCAGAAAGACACCTTCATAAATGGCAGGTTTGTCCACTTGAGAACTAATTCTCAAGTATGCCACATTGGCCCCTCGAATAGCCTTACTTGTTTTGCTATAAAACAGCAACAGTCTGAAGATAATATGGCGGATGCCCTCATACTTTGGCTCTTCAATTCTCAGTGGAGAATCTGGGGGCAAAGCCAATGAAGAAGGCTTGGACCAAAACATTTTATTCAAGTTTAGCTGTCAAAATAGGTAGTCTGATATTAACTAGAAACTTCTGCCACCAAAGCGCAGATGATATGACAGACAACTTATAACTTTAAATAAAGACATAGAAGTATATGTATCCATATCACTTGCAATCAACTAGAAGTGTATAATTCAAAGTACTCAAGGATGTTCGACAAAGCAAGAATCTTGCATCAAAATATCGCTAATGCTAAGGGAAACAGAAATTAGATCAATAGATTTTTATAAAAATTCCATGTGTATAATGAATTAGATAATGAACATATTACTGCATGTCATTAAATGTTATATTGACATGAATTATATTAAGTTGAGTTAAAATTTGGCTAGGACTCTGCCAAAGAGACTTATTAAGTCCCTTCTAACACACTTCAAATATTTACAAGCATCTATATTATCCAAAAAAGTGGGCACAGCATATTAAGAGTGTGGTTACTTGTCCAGGGATTTAAAGCCTAGTTCTCTCATAAATACAACTAGAGAAAAACTCACTGTATAAATTCTTCTACAAAACCAGAATCACCAGAAGGAAGAAATATATGAGCCTAAATGGGTAATTCAAGAGCCATACCGTTGGGTTGCTAGGGAAATGTGTTTCTACAGAATCTGCAGTGATGGGTTCGGTAACGGCGGCAACTCTGGCATAACTTTTATGAGGGGCTCTGCATAGATCATTTCCGAGTCCCATACAGTTGTGTGACGTGAGCCTTGAGAGACTTGTCACGGTTCTGCTCCATCTTGATAACATTGCACTTTCCCTATATGGGTCAAGAGAACATCAGTTCAAACATAATTGTCTCACTCCACAGTCCATACATATACACAAAAACCAGCAAAACCATAAAGCAACCTCATTCACACACTTATCTAGAAACCCTTTGTTAAATCTCCAACAAATTATTATTATCATATATAAAAAAGACAAATATTGAGTGGGATGTAGTTGAATAGAAATAACAAGTTTTGACGCTAAGAAAACAATCACAATTTTGCATCTAAAATTAGTTTTATTGTTTTGGCTTAGAAGAACTGATTGAGCTTTTTGACCATGATTATCAAACATGAAACAGATGCATCTGAATTCAGAACCCAAGGAAACAAACAAAACACAGTTTTTTTTCTGGTTCGTCCATTTTCTAAGCTGGAATCGAGTTTCAACATAATTAAAACTAACAAGAAAAAAATTTGATGAAAAATGAACAGACCAATCGAGTTGTTGAATCAATCGAAGCCTAAATGTAATGCGAGAGGGAGAGCAATTACCTGGAATCGAGACCTAGAAAATAGGTTCAGCTCCTGATTAAGCTTTCCTCCCTGCTACTGGTTCAGAAGTGTGATACGTATCAAGCTCTTTGCAATGGCAGTCCCTTAAACCCTATTTATAATATAGAGAATAATTTATGGTATTATTATTAGTCTAAACACCAAATCAGTTCATTTCTAAATTCTAATTAGTTCTATTTTTGTAATTTTGCTAGAGTACTTCATCTTGTAATTGTAAATGCCTAAAATGTTTATACTGAGAACTTAAAAAACTTACAAATAATTATTAAAATGGTTTCTTTTATGAAAAATAAATAGCTTTTATTACATTATATGTGATAACATATTTACAATTAACAAATGCTTTGAAAAAACAAGTAACAAATATGTTCGGCTACCTTCTAACAAACTCAAGATGTATTTGACAAAAATTGATTTTTAAGATTTATGAAAATCATCTTTTTATGCAATTAAAATGATGAAGAATCGCTTGAGTATCATACTGTTTGTAACGAAATCTATATTATAACGAGTCAACATCTTTTCCTTCACGCCAACGAACATCTTCTCCTTTTCCCCGTGGACAATTCAGATGCCAACTATTCAAATTTGAATACCGGCACGTAGATGTAGATCTACGGTCCTCGTTGCCATCATTTACTCCAAGTTGCATCAACGTTTCTCCTTTCAACCGACCACAACTTCTTGGTCCATTGATTGACCCCTTTTTGTGCCAAAGATGCCCCTTTGATATATATATTTTGTATGTTAAGCAAATATTGTTGCAAATTTAAAACGAAAAAAGGGTGTCCTAGAATATTTAAATTTTCGACATTAGAACATTATATATATATAATGATGCAAGAGGAAGAACATGAACAAAGTTGAGATATTGAAAACATATTTAATCAATATAGTTTTTTTTTTATGAAAGTATAAGATTGAGAAGATATTTGAAATTTAGAATTGGTTTGAGATTTGGATAAATCGTTGCAGGTGGTGGAGACACGAGGGAGGAAGGAGAAGGGTTAAAAATGACATTTTCAAATTTTAAAACAACATGCAGGGATATTTTAGTATTTTCAACATTAAAAATTAATACAACTTAATAGAAATACGAACAGTACGAAATTTGCAATTCTAGAGCATTCCTGAAGTAATTGTGTAAATCACTTAATTCTAAGTGCATTAGTATGAGATTTTTTCGCTAAATTTAAATCATGTCATCTTTTCCATATATTGATATAAACGACTTATTTTCACACATTTTGCGGCTTTAATTGGTTGTGATGTTCTAAGAAATCTAAGTTACATCCATACATTTTCAAATATTGAGTTCAATATAATTTAGAGGTAATGTGGCCAGTAAAAAGTAGAGTCAAAGTTGCTAGTAGAAACTTGCTACCTCACGAAAATTTTTATATCGACAATGAAATATTAATAACACGAAAGGTGGTCACGGCCCTCATGAGCGACCTTCGAAGAGCAGCAAACGATGTCGTTTCAGCAGCAGGAACCCAAACATTAAGAGCACACACAATAAGAAGAAGATGAATGATTATAATCTCTACATCCTCTTTTATTTTTGTTGTAAGAGACCATTATGACCTCATATAATAAGTTAATATTAATATTTAATAATGGTAAAAGTGTCATATCACAATATAAAAATGTATTATTATCGTTCAATTTTAAAAGACAAACAAGTCTCTTGGAATTTCAATTTGAAATTAAGAGTAAAAATGCTATTTTACATTAATTATAAAGACTAATTTTGTCATTTTCTGAAAATATTAATAGAATATTCAAAAATACTAAACTGATTTAAATTTGATTATATTCATGGTTTGTAAATTGACACTCTTTAATACATCTGCCAACAATGGAAAGGAACTAAAAATAACTCCGTGAAAAAAAACTCGTGAAGTTGACAAAATCAACAATTTAAGAATTTTAACAAGGCTTGCCGGAACATCGCCGGTGTTCAGGAGCGGTCTTTGCTTATTCGTTATTAGTGTTGTTAGTGTTTTTTTTGTTAAGTTTGTTTAGTGTTGGGTTTTGTTTAGTGATGATAGTGTGTTTGGTGGTCAGTTTGTTTCCGACATGGTTTGTTGGATGTGTCCAATGAGATTGGGTATCTTATGACCATCTCTTTATTGTTTGTTTGTAAACAATACGCGGCCGATGCTCGTTTTTTTGGTGGGGTTTATCCCTCTTGTGTTGATTATCTATGAAGGGGCGTGCTTTAAAAAAATATGAATGAAGATGGTATTTTTCACCTGAATTTCCAATGATAGTATCTTATAGATATGTCACTCACATGTAAGGGTGTAAACGTGCCGAATCAAGTCTCTATTTAGCAAGGTTTGGTTCGGCTTGTGAAAGAAGTGTTCGACTTGAGCTCGCTTGGGTTCGAACGAGCTTATACAATTATGCCCGAACTCGACTCGACTTAGTTAATTTTCAATGCAAATATTAATTAAAACTTCATATTAAATATAAAGAATATATAATTCATTAATTATTTAATGAACTAGTTCGACTCAATTTGACTCGTCTAATTTCAGTTTAAATATTTATTAAAAACTAAAAATTAAATAAATACAAATGTATAATTAATTAACTACTAACGAGCCGACTCGCGAACCTATATGATCTTCAAAGACCAGACTCAACTTCGATTCGTTTATTGAACGAGTTTAACTTGAAACTCGAATTTAACTCGATCTCAATTATAAAAAGTCAAATATTTAACAAATCCGCCAGCATTAAGCCCCACTCACAGGTCCAAAATGGACCAATACCGGAATGTTCAGTGGATTTTTCGTCGAGCAACGTGCAATTTTACAAACAAATATGTTTTAAAGAAGTGTACTAATTTCCGATATTGACCCGAGACTTCCCGGTCAAATCCTTCCTCTCCGATTCCACCTACCTCTGCAAGAGGCCAAAGCTACAATATTGTCCCTGAAATGGCGATCGATCTGTCACTTCGCTTCCCTTCTCTTCCCAAATCCTCTCCTTCTCTTTCTCTCTCTTCTTTCAACTCTGGCTGCAGGAGACGCGCGTTTCTGTATCCGGATCTCGCCAAGTTGAGCTCGGACTCGAGAATCTTACGCCAAAAGCTACTGGTTTTGCGCCGGAGCTTTCCGATCAAAGCTCAGAGCTCGGATCATTCAACTGGCGGTGACGACGGTTTTATTCTCCACGACGTTCCTCACTTGACAGATTATCTCCCCGATTTGCCGGTACTTCACGATTTCAATTTCGTTTCTTCTCCTGCTAATTTGCTCCAATGTTGCTTAAGAATCGGTTAACTATGCTAGAATGTAGCGTTTTTTTATCCAATATTTGTTAGTTTCAATTGTTTGCTTGTCCTTACATGTGTTGGTTTGGGTTATTGGTGACGAAGGGGAAATATGGGACTGATTAATCAGAGATTAGCTTCCGTTGGCTTGATAGTGATTAAAGATTATTTTTTTCAGAAACAGAAAGTACGGTGTAATTATGAGTTTAAAGATTGAATACTCGACTGATCATTTGGCTTGCTATTAAGGGTAATGAAATGACAAATCATTTTTCAGCTAACTATCTTCAGTCATTTAGGGTTTTCAAGAAATGAAGGTTACGTACTAAGGAAATCTGCCAAAGGTGGTGAAATGCTAGGTGAAAGCTTACTGATTATGTTGTCTGTTTGGCTTATATTGGAGTGGCCGGAACTTCTTTTTTTCACTCTTCATGTCGACAAAGCTTTTAATATGATGCTAGTTCATTAGGATTGTGTCCATGGATGAAAATATGACTCTTTTTCTACGCTTAACACATTGGTTCTGGTAGCTATAATTGTAGTGGCAAGGGCCAGTAAAAAAGTTGTTAAAAAAGTGAGAAGACTAGTTTTCTCTTTTGTTCCATTTATAATTATGAAACATCAGGGTCATGCTCTTCATTTAACTTTCAGATTATTGCAATAATGTTTTTTCACCATCAGGGATTATACTATTCACTTGCTATTTTTTGCTTCAGTTATATCCAAATCCATTGAAGAAGAGCCAAGCATATGCTATCGTCAAGTAAGTTCATTTCACATTACGGTGAACTTTCTTCACGACTTTGATATAACAATGAGTTGTTTAGGAAATCGAGTAACAAGTATTATGGAAGCTTCCTTAGTAGTTGGTGCTGTTTTTTTGGGTCCTCGAAGACATTCGTGTTCATATACTTCAAAACTTCTTCTCTTTTGTATAGGGAAACTTTTGTGGCGTCAGATGATGTGGTGGCTCAAAAAGTAAGGAAAAAGAGATCCAGTCTTCAATTTTTTCAATGATTTGTCTTCATATTCAACCTTCTTATTAACATCATGTTGCTGCCTCCAGATTGTGGTTCAGAAGGATAGTCCTAGAGGAGTACATTTTCGGCGTGCAGGGCCACGAGAGAAGGTTGTATTTTGTCAGAATGGCCACTATGTTTTTCGTGGAGCCACAAATTACTGATTTTAGGATTTTTTATCTTAGGTGTATTTCAAGTCAGATGAAGTGCGTGCTTGCGTAGTGACTTGTGGAGGCTTATGCCCTGGTATCAATACAGTGATCCGGGAGATAGTATGTGGCCTGAATAATATGTATGGTGTCAATGATATTCTAGGTATTGAGGTGAGTGCAATCTAGATGCAGTTCTCTTGGTTATGATGAAAGTCTTAATTAAATTTATCATTTTCCTAGTCTCATCTTATTTAACAATACCTCTTTTAATCGTCCAATCTGGATTGTATATATTTCTTTTGCCCCGGATGGTTTATTTTTTATCACCAATATACCTTCTGACTATAGTAGCTGCCCAAATTTATGGCAACTTTATGATTGTTTCATTTCATTATATCTAAATCCACCCAATTTTCTGTTCGTTTTAGTTACCGACTTCCTCATATTTTGGGAACAATGTCATTCATTTTTCACTGCATCTTTCTAACCAGAGTTTGCATCTCCTTTCTACTGTTGAAATATTTTAGGGAGGATACAGAGGCTTCTACTCTAAAAATACGCTTAAGTTGACACCAAAAGTTGTCAACGATGTGCACAAGCGTGGTGGCACTTTCCTCCGTACTTCACGAGGAGGTCATGACACTAACAAGATAGTTGATAACATTCAGGACAGGGGAATAAATCAGGTTAGCACGGATGAATTTTTCCTTACAAATCGGGAGCTTAAACTTTTATACATGAAAAAATATGCAACTCCAATAGTCCAGTGAGTGAAGTTTGAAAAAGTTTCAATATTGTCCATGTATTATCTCAGCTGTTACGATTTTATCTTTGAATTCTGCTATGTTTCAATTTAGTATAGAAGCTTGTCATTTTCTTCTGATTCAGGCCTTAGCGTACAAATCCATCCAATTCACATCAACTTAACTTGACAGTAGTTTAGACAGATTTGGATGGTGGAATCGGAATTGGAATAAAATGCCAAATTTGTGGATTAAACTGGAACACTTGACAAGATAAAGATCAGGGAGTAAATTGTACCAAATGGATTAAAAATGATTTTTTCCCCTGTATTGTAGGTCTACATCATTGGAGGTGATGGTACCCAAAAAGGAGCTTATCTTATTCACAAGGTGATTGGTTCGCTCAAGCTTTGTTGTCATCATTGATTTGCTTTATCAATTAAGTTTTAATAGAATATTATGTAACATCGACATTCTTTTCTGTCAAGGAAGTTGAGAAACGCAGTCTTCAAGTTGCAGTTGTTGGAATCCCGAAAACCATTGATAATGATATCGCTGTAAGTGTTACAAATCGGGCAAACTTTTTTGTTTATATAAGATGAATTTGATGAATATATGAGGCCTGAGCTTTTGCAGTTCTGGTTTCATGGTTCCAACTATGACTAAAAGAGCACGAGTTTTTAATAATGGAAAAGTGACTGCCCAGGAGTTTTATCCCTCAATATCGTTGAAGTATGAAGCCCATACCACATAAAATATGAAAAAAGATGTACATAAAAATGCAAGAGTACCAACTAACAAGGTTGAGCTTTCCAGTTGTGGAGTCTGATCATATGTAGCACAATTAAAACTATGCATGGTTTTAAAGTTAGGTTTGAGTTTGTGGACATCTGGTCAAATGGCCCATTGTCACCTCCCGTGTGGTATCCGGCCCATGTGCAAACAAAAATCCGTTCTTACATGTAAGGGCGTGGCGTGTTGAAATATAGTCTCCTATCGAATAAAAATAGAAAGAGAGTTACATATAAATGCAAGAGCCACACACATGGCCCAACTAACAAGGTTCACATTTTAGCCGTTGAGTATATGTAGCTCGAAATTATAACTCTACAGATATAAAGTTGCCTTGATTGGTGAGCTAGCTATGGTTTACGATACGACCATGTTGAACAAATTTTTGCATATGTAAGTTGAATACCAGATACTCCATGACTACGTCCTAGTTTCATGGTTAATGCATTAACTAGAAGAGCACGGCCGTTTTATTAGGATGTTGAATGCCTAGAAGATTTATGCTTCGCTATAAACTTTGCCGTTATTGATGAGTTATCTATGTTTTACCATAACATCATGTTGCATAACTTTCTTTATATGCAAGTTGACTCTCAAATACAGTATGACTGCATAATGTACATGCTCATAGAAATTTCTCTGGAGGACATTTCTTCTATGCTTGATACCCGATGAAACCTGGCAATCTTATAACTATGCATGTTTTGTGTTTCATATCCTTATTTAATTTCAGTCATGGTTCTTTAAATATTATTATCAAAATGTTTCTGTGTAAGCATCGTACTGGCTGTTTTATCTTATTATTGAACTACAATGCAATGTGTACCTTTTCTAAAAAATGTGTTGCAACTTTATGTTGTGTTGGCTAGTCCATTACCCTCAGCTTTGAAATCTAGTATACCGTACATCCTTTTCTCATATTGCTGTTAGTTGTGTAAAATAAGTATTTTGTTTGACTGGCTGCTAAATTTAGGAGAATACATGCTTTTAGGTGATAGATAGATCTTTTGGATTTGATACTGCTGTTGAAGAAGCTCAGAGGGCTATTAACGCTGCACATGTGGAGGTTGAAAGTGTAGAAAATGGAGTTGGGATTGTTAAACTTATGGGTAGATACAGCGGTAAGCTTGAAAGTTATGAATCACTGAGTAGTAGAGATTTAGTAGTTGATTTTCAATTCTCGTGCCTGACTTGATATTATAACATTTCAGGTTACATTGCCATGTTTGCGACTCTAGCAAGCCGAGATGTTGTAAGGCCTCGACCTCTTTCACCATGCTTTATTTCTCATTATCATCTTATAGGTTTCTTTACCAATTTCTGGTTCCACTAGAATGTCTTGATATGCCTTTTTATATGAAAGACTGCATGCACACTGCACATTTTAGTGCGCATTCTTTGTTCCTCAATGCTTTTAAATCTACTTTATTTTATTTGAAAATGCATTGTTTGGAAGTACAAAGAATTAGAGTATCTCCAATGAGACTCTACAACAACTTTTTAGATATTGTAGAGAGTGAGAATGCAAAAATATCACTATGATGGGGCTCTCTACATGGCTCCCTACATTAATTTTACTTTCTCCCTCCTTACATGTAGGGAGCTCCTACATTCTCTCTCCTATTATTTTGTATTTCCTTTCTCCACAACTAAACTTTATCCACTCATTTTCTTCTCTTTCATATTATACTATATTTATTTATTCATGCAAGTAAAATATATTATTATAATAATGTATCTAGATTAATTATAGAGAGCATGGTTGGAGTAAGAATTGAAAAAGTGGCTCCCTACATTATGACCAATACAAATCATTCCCTACATTAGTTTAAATGTAGGGAGCACCATTGGAGATACTCTTATAAGACAGATTTCATTAGAAGTCATGTCAGTAGTTCAAAGTACTTTGATTTCACTTTTATAGAGAATGTTGTGGAATATTTTCTTGGTGATCCTATTAATGAGTAGTTGGTACATTTGAGTCATTCCTAATATTATTACTTTTTTAGTGCACTTCAAAATATAAAAATAAAAGTGCTTAATATCACCATTCTAACAAAATCACTTTCATGGTATCATTGACATTGTTGGTATTGCTATTTATCTAAACATTTTTGCATGAAACAGGACTGTTGCTTGATTCCAGAGTCCCCATTCTACTTGGAAGGGCAGGGTGGCCTTTTTGAATTCATTGAACATAGGCTTAAAGAAAATGGGCATGTTGTTATTGTGGTTGCAGAAGGGGCAGGACAGGAATATGTTGCTCAGAGCATGCGTGCAGCTGATAAGAAAGATGCATCGGGAAATAGATTACTCCTAGATGTTGGTCCGTGGTTATCCCAACAGATCAAGGTAAGTGAACAAGTTATCTATTCGGCTCAAGATCCTTTCACCAAGTAATGATATGTTCTCTGTGGAAAGGTCTCACACTCATCTTGATGATAATGCTATTTGCTCCTTCCTGAGTTTATGCAAAAGGCTCTCAGGCCATGAAACTTTGAGAGTTACACTAGATTACTATATTTAGTTGGGAAGTTTCGTGGGGTGCACATAGAGAATATTTAGTTATTCTACATTAGACTTTTTTATATACTAATTCCGATGAAGGAGCTTAAGACAATTTATACATTGTTCTGAACAAATTGTCTTTGGGATCCCTTCCAAGAAAGTCAGAAACTTATCTTGATTTGGTCTTAATCTGTGGAACCCTTTCTTCTATGTGTTTCATATCGTGATTTGGTCTCCTTGATTCCAACGACACTCTTGTCCGCTCCCTTCACGGTATACTTCAAATCTGCTAAATATTTCAAAAATTAATGACATGGTTCTATCTTCTTTTTTAATCCGTTTGCCCTCCCCTCTTAATTAATGGTGAATTTCCATGTTTTATACAATGAGAAAATACTGATGTGGCTTCATTTACATACTTTCCCGTGTTTGTTTGATCACAGAACTATTTTGCATATTATCATGTTTTGGGCAGATTGTGTCTTTGTAACAGTTTTTTTTATAATTTGTGTTTTTTTTCTCTAAAATTTTTTCTGTTTTATTTGTATCTTTTGTGCCTCAGGATCACTTCACAAAAGTTCAGAAGATGGAAATAAATATGAAGTACATAGGTATAGTGTATTTTTTTCCCATTCTTCGGCAGGGCACTTTAAACCATGACAGACTGTTCCTTGTATCCTTATTGAAGCCCATCTATGCCAACTGACTTCTTTTCTATAAATTTCTGTTTCTTGTTTCTCAACTTATTTCAACTTCCCACTTCCCAACTTACAATATGTTTTAAACTCAGAATGGACGAGAGAGACAAGCATGAGTCGGCAGTACCTTATTATATTTACTACTGCTAGTGGAAATTTAAGATTTGATATGAAACATTTACATTTTTTCAATTTATATCTGGTTAGAGCTATACGAGAGTTTTTGGTGAGATTTATTGCTTGCCGAACCTTTTATCCTTTTCAGGAAGTTTCCTTTGTTTGAAAAATGTATTTATATTTCAATTTATTTACAGATCCAACATATATGATTCGAGCTATACCAAGTAATGGATCAGATAACATCTACTGCACTCTCCTTGCTCAAAGTGCTGTTCATGGGGCCATGGCTGGGTACACGGGATTCACTGTTGGACCTGTAAACAGCAGGCATGCTTACATTCCAATTGCTGTAAGCACTTCTATGTTTGCCAATCAATGTTTCTTTTTAGTAGAAGTTATTAAGCGATAAGTAATAATTTAAATGATAGGGGTCTTGGTGACTCAGACACCCCTAAATATCGCAAACATTGTGCATCTGGACATCATCAGTCCATCTGAAATACAGCTCAAGGGGCCTGATACATCCTATTTAGAAAATAAAAAAGTGACTCTCTATGTGCAGGATGCTCTTATTGTTCTTCAAAAAGTTAACTTGAATTTGCTAGAGGTCTTTTAGATTTTACAAGGAACTCCTCTCATAATCTTTGTATGTTTCATCCTCCAAAACCAGCTTGAGTTTTGACTTTGATTTGTAAACTATCTAAATGGTTTGAACTAGCAATCTGACAATAGTAGGAAAAAAGAAAAAGCAATGAGGATCCATAATTGATAATTCATCTGATAGGATACTTAAACTAAATAGATATTTCTAGTTGGTAGCTCATATGTAAATTTACTAGTGTCTATTGCATTGTATGTCCTTAATTGCTACAAGTTGGCATCATCTTGATGATTGACTTGACATATTAATATGATGCTTTTGAATTATTGAAAGTTCCAAAAGGATCTTGATATGAGTGAATCATGGGCATGATTTTCAGCTGTAACAAGATAATATTAAAAGGTTTTCGGTTCAGCAAATCCTTTAAATACCTTTCATATGTTTTCTGTTAGAAACTTAGAATGCGTATTTAAGTGGGTCTTTCTCGTATCTTAAACTGGAAAATTAGTGTCCATGTGAAAAGGATGCATATTGCAAATATAACACTGTTTTCATGTGGAGAAACCAAATTTCCGTAAGATTTTATGGTCTTGCAGTGTGTGACAGAGACTCAAAACACAGTGAAAGTAACGGATAGGATGTGGGCTAGACTTCTTGCATCAACAAATCAACCTAGTTTCTTGAACGGCGATGAAGTGATTCAAGGAGTTGAGGGAGATATTACAGGAATTATCGAAGCATGACCTATTTTTATAGTTAGTTGGCCTGTGTTATAACTATTCATGTATTGTCTGCGTTTAGGTCGTCCATTGCATTTTTTTGTCATGGACGATCCAGCCGGACAATTTAGATTCAAAACCACATCAATGTAGCTATAGTACTGTAAAAGATGGATGTAATTAATTGTTTATCTGAAGTGGCTATACAAATTGATTAATTATATGCAATGTGTATAAGACTTTAAACATAAGTAGCCACCTTACTGTTTCTACATCTCATGGATCGGTATAATAATGTATTTAGCATTACATCAATAGAATGGATTCAGATACCCATATTCATATTTGGTCGTATATGGCAGTGAAGTGAAAATCTAGCATACATGACAGTGAAGTGTAATTTCCTCTAATTTTCAAATATTGTTTTGCGCGTCGTCGTTTCTTTGAGCATGTGTTTAACCCAATTCTTATATAGGCGGTGCTCGTTCGTTGTCTATTACTGAGAGTGCAGCACCGATCATTTGCTTTTTCATGAGTGTGCGGTGTTTGTTGGATTGAGGGGTAATCGAGTGTGCTTGTTTTTTGTTTTTTTTCTCTTATAAACGTGAGCATGTGATTCGGTATTGTTTTCATATTATATATTTTCAAACCAATTAATGTTGTCGTTAATTTTAAGAATTCACAAAAAAATTATTTAAAATTTAAAAGAAAGTCTTAAATCAATTTAGAGAGCATAATGACGCTTTAACGCAACTCAAAACAGTTAAAAATCAAACACAAAATGTGTTAAGTTTATTATCATATAAAAATCATGAAATAGAATTGATGTATAGACATTTATACATATAAATAAAAAGATTTCGCTCAAAACTATTTTGTAATTTTTTTAGTGTATATACAGAATCACACTCAGATGTGAAATGTCCGAAACTGTCCGAAAGTGAAATGTTGTCCCAGAAGTAAAATGTTAGAAAAAACGTAAATATTATAGAAGGGTGATATTTACACTTTCGCCCAACATTTTATTTCTAAAGGGCAACATTTCACTTTCGGACAATTTCGAACACAAAGAATTTTGCACTGGAGTGTGCCTATATATACATTGTCCATTTTGAAAATAATTTCAGAACTCGGTGGAAATGTTTACAAATCATATATTTTAACTGGGAAAATTTTAAAGTATACGGCTAGAATTATTAATTATACGTTTTTCACAAAATGACATGCCTTCAAACATAGTGACTTTAATTCTCAAAAATTATTTTGCTTCCAAATTCTATTTTATGGAACCATATTTTAGCAAGTGCTGGAATGTTGGCCAGCTAAAAGTTAAAAAAAACATACGTGTCCTCGAAGAAGGCCTGTCGGTTACATGCAGCCCATGCATGACAATCACATAAACACGTGACACCACTTCGTCCTACACATGTCAACCCCACCGCTTCCTAATTCCTATATATTGAACTCAACCCCACCCAAAAGCTCCTCATCAGCTTCAACACAAACTAACACACATCCACCGTCCGATCCATCTCTCATCAATGGCTGAGCATCACTCATACACCTCCTCCCAGAACCCTGGCTACGGCCAAGGCCAAGGCCAAGGCCAAGGGCAGGTCGGGCTGTACTACTCCAACCAGAACCAGCAATACAATAACCAGTCCCACGAGGTGGCCAAGGCCGTCACCGCCGTCACTGTTGGCGGCTCCCTCCTCGTCCTCTCCGCCCTCACCCTCGTCGGCACCGTCATCGCCCTCACCATCGCCACCCCTCTCATGGTCATCTTCAGCCCCGTTCTTGTCCCCGCCGTCATCGCTGTTGCGCTCATCACGCTGGGCTTCACCGCTTCTGGCGGGTTCGGGGTCGCCGCCATCTCAGTGCTCGCCTGGATGTACAGGTATATGTATATGCGTATATTAGATATGCATTCTCCAAGTCTAAAACAAAATTGAATAATTTAGTATTATTTTGAGCATTACTTTTCAAAATAAGTTTAAAATGTCTGTTTCTTTATATTTGGACATTCGTTTTATAGGTGGGTTAAAGAAATTGCTTCATTTGTTTTATGAATGGAGACAAACTGGCCTTGGATGCCATGCTATGTTAATGATGGATTATTAATTGTTATGTATAATTATTAATTACTTTTCATGCAGGTATGTGACCGGAAAGCAGCCGGAATGGTCGGATCAGTACGACAATACAAGGATGAGGCTGGGAGGAAAGGCTCAGGAGATGAAGGACAGAATCGGAGAGATGAGGGAAAGAGCCGACAGAGGTGGAGTGCACACCAGCAGCTAGATCAATGAGAGTATTGGGATCGATCTTCTTCACCTCAAGTTGTACTCTCCGAATTCAGTGTTTTTATCGTATTTGTGTTGTTCATTTCCTTTTCTACGAATAATAATAATGTTTTTATGAGTTGTGTTCTCTCTCTTGTATCCGCTCGTAATAATAATAATACTAAGTAGTAGTTTTTCCGTACCCTTTTAGTTAGTTTTTTTTCTGTGATCACTTTAGAAAGTAACTAATGCTTTCATAATTTTAAATTTTGATAAATAGGGGTGGTATAATGTTTTGTATGATGATTGTTGAAGGATATCAGTTTACTTATTATTATAGTAAATTAAAAGGAGAATGTTGCTTACCTTCTTTAAGTGTATTTTTACTTAGCTCTCCTATTTTAAAATAGTAATGTTAAATCTAGTAATGTTAAATCACATTTACATTAGGGTTAAAGCCTATTAGGGCTAAGGCTCATCTATATTTAAGTTTTCTTTTCGTATTAGGGTTATCTATTCCCTCTCTTTTCCTTTCTCTCTCTTACTTTTTCTCTTTATATTAGATTCTATAAATATAGGTCTCTTGCATAACAATTACACATTTATAATAAATTCTCTTTTATTTCTATCATGAAATCAGACATTTATAATAAATTCTTTCTTTTATTTCTATCATGAAATCAGAGGCATAACCGATCTTTGGTTAAATCTCTACGAAAATTTTCTCGTCAATGAATTGTGATTCTGACGGGTGGGCGAGGCAATTCAATCTCAATCGTTTGCTCAATCTCTAACCTAATGATCTCGCTTCCGCAAACAATAAACTCAACAATCCCATAACCAATCTCGTAATCCATCTTCAAACACCAATCAACACGCAATCCCGTAACTCGTAATCTATCTTCAAACACGCAATCCCGTAATCTTCAACGTCAATTCTTGCAAATCATAAATCTCTTTTCTTTATTGTGCTTAGCCATCTACATCATCAATTCACACAATCATCCAATCACCAATCGGTCACCACACCTCACCAACTCACTCAGAAGCCCAACCTACCTAAAAACTTAAGCTGAAGGTGGAGGCCCAAATTATTATATAAACTGGTGAATATATTCACATCTTTTAGATGTGGGACTCTAACACCCCCACTCAGGTGCAAGCTAGTTCGAAATGCGCACGTGGAAACAAACGAGCGGGGGGCAGATATAGAGCGGACGCATGATCCATGGGCTTTTAGGCCCGATGGCATAGAAAGCACGTCCAAGATAGCACCAAGCTCTGATACCATATCAGAAACCCAACCCACCTAAAAGCTTAAGCTGATAGGTGGAGACCCAGATTGTTATATAAGCTGGTGAATATGTTCACATCTTTCAGATGCGGACATCCCGTAAGTCGGACATCTCGTAAGTCGGACATCCCTTGAGTCAGACATTCCGTAATCCAGACATCCTATAATCCGGACATTCCGTAATCCGAAATCTCGTAATTCGGACATCCTGTAATCCGGAATCTCGTAAGCCATCTTCAACGTCAATTCTTGCAAATCATAAATCCCTCTAACCCTCGGATCACCTCGTCGGTAATCTCTCTCTTAATCAACCACACCAATCACGTAGCATCACCAATCTGCTTCTAATCACAGTCAAGCCATCTCCTTCTCAACATCAAAACCACCAATCAAACCATTAAAGCCACACCCACTCTCGGCCAAACCCACATCTTCAAACTCAATGCGGTGAAATAAGAAGTAGATCATCAACCAACAAAGTCAGTCGTCAACCATCAACCATCATTGGGCAGGTATCAGCCATCAACCAGCAGGTATCATTGGGCATCATTGGTCAACACCAATCCAATCCAAGCTCCCACATCCTCGGCCATCAAACTTACCAAACCTTCAACACAACACACAATCAACAGATGAGTCTTGCAAAGCTCCTCTCACGATCAACGTCGCCATTGGTCCTCTTCATCAGGGCAGCAGTCCCTGGTTCCAGATCAGAGCAACAGTTCGGAGCTCAACAGCGTGCTCGATCTTCACCCTTTCTGGTTCAAGATTGATACCGCCAGCACCAAAACACCATCAACACACCTCGATCTCGCCTAAATCAGCCTCGGCCAACCCCCTCCATCACCGCGAACTCCGACACACACCGAAGCAGCTCATCATCGCGAACCCAAAACTCGCTGCCTCGCAAAACCAGAACGCAACAACTTCCTTCTCGACCCAGAACGCAAAAACCTCTGTTATCGGGCTCGAACTGATCGGATCACTTCGTCATCAACCGTCGTCGATCGTACTCACTCACAACCAGCACGTGAAGCTATCCAGCTCCAGCTCCGGCCGATCTGCACCACCATCGCACGCCCCCGTCGCTCCCGGGCTCCTCTCATGAAGCAATCCGATCAACTCATCAATCAGGAAATCCCGTAAGCTGGAAATCCCGTAATCCGGAATCCCGTAAGTCAAACATCCCGTAAGACGGA
>JAYMTP010001987.1:0-21462 GCA_036897365.1 Geranium brycei
TTTATTTTTTCAAATTTTTAAATATAGGGGTATTTTCGACATTTAATAAAATTTGAAAGTTAAACAATATATTTTTCGTCTGTTTTAACGGCGTTATAGTAAAATGACACATAAAAATAGTTCTCGTATTAAAGTAACACTTAAAAAATGCACCCTAATAACATGAAAATGTGTCAAACTTCACCATAGTCAATAGTCAATATGATTTATCCCTTATTTAAGGGAGACGAGTGACATATTGAAATAGTGGAGAAGTAAGGGGGGCCTTTGTGGTTTCCAATTTCACCTCTCCTAGTCCTTCGGTTCTTCCCCCACTTCATCTCCTAAATAAATCTCACTACTATAAGAAGCAAACACCCAATTCCGAAAGGGCCAGAGAAGGTCCGCGATCGATCGACCAGTCGGAGTCCGAACCGGAGCAATGGCGGGGACAGGAGTGTCGCTGCAGTGCGGCGATTGCGGGGCGTTGCTGAAGTCGGTAGCGGAAGCTCAGGAGCACGCCGAGCTCACATCACACTCCAATTTCTCCGAGTCAACCGAAGCCGTTCTCAACCTCGTCTGCACCTCATGCGCCAAGCCTTGCCGATCCAAAACCGTACAGATCCTAACCCCTTACTGCACTCGACCAATTCGTGTTCCAATCTATTAGAATCTGACTGCACATTATTTGGTGAATTAAATTTGGGCGCTCAATACCGAGAATTACTGGAATTTGGTATCTGGGTTTTATGGGTTTAGATTCAATTGTGAAAGTCTTGTGGTGTTGATGGAATTAAGGGTCCGAGAGATGTAATTAGTGTAGTAGACCAGGGTGCAAGGTACTGTTTTGCTGCTGAAAAATGCAGGATGAAGTATTAGCGGGGATGATAGGGTTCTGAATTATACATGAAAATTTAGGAGGGGGAGAGCGTTACTCAGTTAACTGGCATACAAGCACAAAATATGATTTTGAAGTTACATACATTAGTATTCTTGATTTTTTTTGTATCTACAGACTAGAACCTGGGATGAAATTGTTTCAGTGTTATGTTTTTTTCTTGTTTTTGCTACCAAGTGTTGGAATAAGGGATAGTAAGGTAAGAACTTAATAAAAAAGCTATTTTTATGAATCAAAATGAACTAAATCCTCCATCACATTTGAGCCTGTTGGTTTGCTTGTGTGCGAATGTCAGTATTAGTATCGACTTAGCATGGGTAAGAAGCTGAGATGTGCAAAATATGTTTTTTTACTGAGCATACCTTTCGGTGTTGTTAAATTGAAGTTTTTGGATTTTGTTTTGGTTTGTCCATGAAGGAAAGTGATTTGCATACCAAGAGAACCGGGCATGCTGAATTTGTAGATAAGACGTTGGAAGCTGGAAAACAGATAAGTTTGGAGATGCCAAAGGTGACTCCAGAGTCAGGAGAGCCTGTTGATGAAAATAGTAGCGGCCAGCCTGAAGGTATTGTTGCACTTGATTTTGCTCTCTGTATTAGGATTTAAAGTAGCGAGTGGAGATAAGTTTGTTGCTCACATGTGAAAATTTACATGCTTAGTATTTGATTGATCGATCATTTGCTTCATTGTTGCTTTGTTGGTGGTGCATAGGTTATATGGTTTCTTTCTACCTTTTTCGTCTAATTGATCAATAAATATGCCACTATTATGTTTACATGTTAGCGAATGTTATTTGAAGAGCCGCTATCACCAAAATCATTAAATAGTACTTCCATGTTCCTGAACTAAAGCAGTTCACTCCCTTAAATTCTTATGTAATATTTTGTGGATTGTGATGTTTGTCTCTTGAGAAAATTTTCGTGGATTCGTAAAAGGTAATAATAGTGTCAGAAAGCTTGAATTTTAATTGCTGGTTGTAGCTTCTAGCTTCCGTTCTCTTCAGAATCTAAAATTGAGCTTGCACGAAGTTTGCAAGGGGCCTCAAGAATAAAAGGATCGTAATAATTTTGTTTGACATATTGTAATTTGTACCCACAAAAAAACGAAGGACACTTCCTATTCACTTTTTGGAGTGGGCATTTTGTATCCAATTCTGAAAGTGAAAATTATTATAACATTAAGCTTATAGCGCTGGGAATTCGATAATATTCAAAAGCGAAGTCTGAACTCAGAAGTGATACATGATTTCCTTCTCTAGACTAAACATGGTAGCGAAAGATCCTTGAAGAGAGTTTCATCTACCATTTCTTTCTCTCATATTAATGGAATCGGTAGTCTAAAGTAAACAATATAGTTTTTGAAAGATTGGAACAAAGTCTTTCTAGTGATTAATCATTCTCTCGTCGAATTGGACTATGGTGAAGTATTAAATCTCACATTGAATAAAAATGAAAATAAAAGATACATACAAAGAGGAGAGTTGAACCCAACTATGAAGGTTGAACTTTTAGCTGTGGAACCTGCCCTGTCATATATAACTCGATTATACAAATTCTAAATACTGGAGTATGATTTATTTAAGCTTGTGGGTATTATTGGCGATGTGGCCCATTTGTTACCGTCGCAAAATTCTACCGACTTCAAATAAAATGTTGCAATTTGCATTTTTTTCTGGTATTTTGCAACTATGTTCTATATCATTGTTTTCTCTGACCTATTTATGTGGGATTTGTTTCATTTGAATGCCTCAGCTCTTAATTACCCTTCTCTGTAGCTTGTTGTGAGTTTCATTAGTTAATATTCATGTGCTATAAGTTGTTTTCTGTTCTTACTGTAACATGTTGTGGCAGCTTGTTGAAGGATGGTTAGCTATTATGATATGTTTACTTTGTTGTCACCTAATTCGACTTCTATTTCTATTGCTCTGTAGAGATGGGTGTGCCAGAGGTTGACAAAAACCTGCTTCGGGAACTTGAAGTAATGGGTTTCCCAGTGGCACGAGCAACTAGGGCCCTTCATTATTCAGGTGATGTCTTGAGAAATAATGAAATACTAACCCACAATTTCTTCATTTGTTAATTATTTGCAATACTTTGTCAATAGTTGAGAATAGATATTTTGGTGTATTTCTTGGCTTTAGTAGTTTCTCTTGCTCATCCTTCTCTAACTCCTGGTGAGATGGGCTCGGGGTATTGATAGAGCTTGATTACATTACTGGCATTGAAGGTCCATGATTTGATTCGTTCAGTTAACTTGGCAAACAAGGAATTCACGTCTGAAATAAATACCCTATGCTGCTAGATGATGTATCACAGATTGTATGTGTGTTTTAGTTGAGTTGATGTAGGCTAGAACAAGAACTCAAAGATAGTTGCTGTTGTCCATTTAATGAAGTAACTAAAATACAATTGAAGTGCGTGCAGGTGCAAGCGAGCCTTGCTGTTCACTGTCTGTTTGGTGAATTGTGTTTGTTTGTCAATATTACATCACATGTAAAAATCTTCCTGTTTACAATGTGTGGATGATCTGCTCTTTGTTATTTAAAAGTAGTTTTTCTTTCCTACAGGTAACTCTAGTCTTGAGGCGGCTGTCAATTGGTTGGTCGAACATGAGAATGACATGGATATAGATGAGATGCCTTTGGTACTACTCTTCTTCTTAGATGATATTCTTGCTATTGCATGACAAGCAACTCTTCTTTTGTGTTCATTTTATCCATATTTAGCATCTACTCCCTCTCTCTTTAGTCTGCATACACATTGTATACATCAAGAGCGGAACAATCCCAGCATACATACCTTTGCTTTGTTAGCTTTCCTGAAAGATATTAGTTACCTTTCTATCCTTTTCTTCCAAATTCACCGAACTCTTCTATGCCCTACCTTTACTGTCTTTATGTGCCTGGCGTGATGGGCGGCACTCTCATTGAAGTAATTTAGGACTTCAGCGAATTGATAGAACACTATGTCATTGTGATATACACATGCGCTGAAACAAGATGGCCTCTTATATACATTTTTTTTCTGATAAGAGGATGTATTGTAGAAATCTCTATTTAATGCATGTTTTCCATAAACAATGCTTTTATTTGTTGCACTTAGCTTTAGGCAATCAAGCCAAACCAAGTGTTTGCTTAGATTTTATTGGACCTTAGCTTTCTCCTGCGGAGAAATCCCTTGTTTTTGCTTGGCTATTCTGCTTCTTGTCTGTGGTTCAACTATCGTCAGCTTGTCACTATATCCCTTTTTTAGTTTATGGCCGCCTCTCCAAGAATAGCGCCTTTTGTCTTTCTCTGTCTACTCAGCATGCTTCTATCTCTTATCTTGTACATATATCTCCCTTTGAAGGATGCTATCCTGGTGCACGACCTACTAAATTCTCTGTAATGTTTTCTAACGGTGAAACTTCTCCTTGATTTAACTCACTTGCCTGCTCATGCTTGCTCAGGTACCTACCAGCAACAAAGGCGAGGCTTCTAAGCCTTCTCTTACACCTGAAGAAGTTAGAATCAAAGCACAAGAACTCAGGTATATCTTATTTTGTGTTTGTAAGGTTCATTGAAGGCACCATGTTATGTCATTACCATTTAGTCATATCCGCAATAAAGTGTATTCAAGTATTGCTTTCTGCATATCAACACCAACTCTTTCCATGCTGCTACATGTTCTTTTATTGCCTGAGGCTGATCAATTTACTACACCTTTTATAATGACTCATTTTTCCTTTCTAAGATAATATCCAGCTAACCTTTTTGAAGTTTGTTGAAGTTTCTCACAGTAAAGAATGTGGCTTTGGTGACCACTTGATTACTAGTTGGACTTTGACCCTCCACCTAATAACTTTTAAAACTTTTTTTGTTGGAGTAAATTTAACATGATATCAGAGGTTGATTTGGTATTAGGCATGTGACCCTTTTGTGGTTCCTCCCTGTTCATATATTTTTGGTCTACAAATGAGACCCTTTGTGTTGTCCGGCCTATAGAAGGGGGGGAGTGGTGACATGTAACACAGTGAAAAATTATCAATTTAGTGACCATTTGATATACTAGTTGGACTCTCTCCCTAATAACTTAAGCTTTCAGGTTGGAGTCGGTTTAGCACATGTGAAACCTATTTGTAGCTATAGTGTCGTATTCTTCCATCTAGTAATATGCTGCACTTGCTTGGCTCCAATTTTGTTCTTCGTTATGCAATATGTGCATATTGTTATAAAGCGAATAAGTCTTGATATAGAGTTTAAGTATATCTAGTGCAGATTTCTACCTTTTCAATTTCAACAGTTTCTTAATGTGTCCAATATCTTTTGTATGAAGAGTTTAAACTCACATATGAAGTTCTGAAGGTCTACTTATTCTTATTTATCTGCTAGCTTTTTCTCATAGTAGCCTGTCTTTTATATCAGGGAGCGAGCTCGCAAGAAAAAAGAAGAAGAAGAAAGAAGAATGGAAAGAGAGAGAGAAAAGGTGCTCTATATTTTCTTGCGTACTGCTCTATGAATCAATTCCTTCCATGACTATTGTTGTTTCATTTAGGCACTTCTTTTTTCTCTTTCTAATATGGTAAGTTGTAACATATATATATTCTGAGGTGAATGAAAATTTCTCCCAGCAGAGAACATGAAAAAGTATGTTTCTTTTTGGTGGTGCTCAATGCTCAAATTCTTAAAAGCCTCATAATTTTTTTCCTACATTTGGGAAATTTATATTGTTATATTTCTGCTTCCTTTGTAGGAGAGGATTCGAGTGGGCAAGGAACTCTTAGAAGCCAAGCGAATTGAAGAAGATAATGAAAGAAAACGGTTTGACCTAACCTAATATCTTCATCGTATCATTTTTTTTGTATCTGTATGTGAATCTAAAGTGTACAAGTTGGTGTATTCTGCATGGTTTATTCTTCTTTGAGATGATAAGTTAGTTTGTTCGTGCAGTTTGATGGCTTTGCGAAAAGCAGAGAAAGAGGAGGAGAGAAGAGCTAGGGAGAAAATTCGTCAAAAATTGGAAGAAGACAGGGTTTGTATATATTTATAAATGTTACGTGAACATATGAATGTCTCTTTTATTCATTTGCTCTGGTTCATGTGTAGAAGGAATTCAAAGATCAATATTTTCTTTCAAAGAATGTCATGCTATAGTCTTTAACTAAAGCTTTCCTCTAGGGCCTGGGCAATAACAGAAAAGAAAAACACTTGTTTTTTGAGGTTCTGCTAGCTAACTACACTAACGATGACTTTGGTTTACTAGAGACCTCGAAATATTGTTTTATCTTTAGCTCGGTGGAAACAAAATCCTTTTCCTAATGACTCTCTCAAATTGAAATCGATGAGTAGCAAAATAAGTGGGGTTCCCTTCATCATGTCATGCGTATGATTTTTTATTTCAATTTCAAATATTAAACATATGTATCGTGTGTTGATGGATATAAGTAGCCACTTCTTCCCAATTGGTATTCATGAAAGTATATGCTATTGTGATATTGAATCTTGCGAAGTGATTAGTTTCTCAATGTAAGAGGAAAGGAAATAAGAGCTCACTTGTTGTATCATTAAAGTAAGAGCTCACTAGTCATTCATTGGCCCTCTTAATTAGATGTATCAATCTGTTATTAGTTGGATTCATTTTGTTTGCTCTTGTTGAGCACAGGCAGAAAGAAGACGGAAGCTTGGATTGCCACCGGAGGACCCTGAAGCATCAAAACCTCCAGCGCCTGCTGTGCCAGAGAAGAAGGTATTTTGCTATCCCTTTAGCATGATAGGTTGCTTGTTGCTCTTTGATTAACACGTGCCATACACATCTTCTTTCAAAAACTGCAGAGTTCATTACCTATCAGACCTGCCACAAAGACTGAGCAAATGAGGGAATGTCTAAGATCTCTCAAACAAAATCACAAGGTAAATACTCAATGTAAATCATTGTGACTTGATCTATTATCATAACTGCATGCCTCTTCCAAGAGCCTTGGAGCTCTATTACTATCCCCCGTTATTTTTTTGTGATTCTCTATTTCCAAACTTGTCATGTCTTATAAATTTTCTTGGAGAAATTGTACAGTAAATGACTGAACTTAATATTTGGCCCTCTATAGACGATGCAAGGTGCCCAAAATGGTTTATGTGCTGAAATGATATAAAATACTCCATATTCTGGCAAAAGATATGTAATTACTATAAGTTGTTACTCTTGGATCCTGGTTGAGGGTGAATGGTAAGGAATCAAAGAATATATACCAAATATCTGTTAATTCCTTCCGTCAAGCTATTCCATAGTAACTAATGTACCAACTATCCTCTGAAAAACCAGTGTTTTTCTGCCTATTTTAGACAGGTTTTAAGGGTCTGTTTGATTGCAAAATGCCTGACAGATTAGACCGAAAAGAAAAATTCGACGGATTCTTCAATTTTCATTGGATACTATTTAGAACAATATTTTGTCATCGGAGTAGAGCAAGAAAGAGCATGGATATGGTTTTAATAGGATGTTTTGATTAAAATTTTTTTTTAGGTTAGTTAAATATCGTGATCAAATTAAAGCAAGAAAGAGATCTCTCCTTTAGAAATGTAAGCAGTTTGTTTTCGTTATTCTACATTGTTTGATGATTTTTGTACTATAGGATTGAGTTCTCATTTTTCTTAATTGTCATCTTGGAAGATTGCATTGCATGGACTCTGACTGATATATGCAAGTCAGCGTGTCTAAAGTTCAGCACTAATAATCAAATAAACTGATTCACTTTTGGCATATTGTTTTGTTCTTTGAATATGTTAACAACAGCGACCTGAGTTATATTTGCCAACTTTCTGACCAGGATGACGATGCCAAAGTTAAAAGAGCATTCCAGACGCTCCTGACATTTGTGGGGAACGTTGCCAAGAATCCTAATGAAGAAAAGTTCAGGAAAATTAGACTCAGCAATCCATCTATTCAGGTGAGCGATTTTATTTTGTATTGTTTGTCTTGTTGCAGCTGCACATATGTCAAGGATTCTGCTACATAAGGTCAAATTATTGTTTGCTAGTCCCTAGTATTCTATGTGCCAAGCATTCTGATCATATCAGTTCCAGCGGCATCGCTAGTAATGCCTTCACCACTAGCGTTATTGCCAATTTATTTTCATCCACCATTTTATAACCGCCGCCGCCGCCATGAACCCAAAACTATCATGACACCTCCACCTTCATTTTTACCATCTATTTTGTCATTTTGAACCCATACATTGTTTTTACCACACCCAATGGAACCATCATCTGACAAGGCACCATAAGAACACACACAAAACACAGCCATCCACCTTCGGTTTAGTTTCTCTCTTAAATGTGCATTGCTAGAAGAGCACTTGTTGGATCAGGCGGCAAAAAGCTTTTCTTGAGATAACAGATACAGTTTATTCAATATATATGTGAGACTAATATCAGATCACACACAATTATAATGTAGCGAGTGTTCTTGCATGCATCGTTACATTTTTTCACATGCATTTCCTGACCATACATGCTGACATGGGGTCGTCAACAGGAAAGAGTTGGTTCTATGAAAGGGGGCATCGAGTTTCTCGTGCTGTGCGGGTTTGAGAAAATCGAAGGAGACGAATTCTTGTTTCTGCCCAGGGACAAGGTGGACCTGGCAGTCTTGAACTCAGCTGGATCGGAGCTTGACTCCGCTATAAAAAACCCGTTTTTCGGAGTCCTCTAGACAAAAGCCCACTTGAATCAATGATGATAGTTCAGACTTGAAACTATTTTTGTAATTTCTTTCATTTGGCCTTTGGACGGGCACAACCAAATTCGAATACGAACAGTACATTCCAGCTAGCTACTATTTCCTCGAGTATTTGCTTTTGTTTGCTGATGAAATAGAAAAGTGTGATTTGAAGGTGCCTCACTGGAAGATAAAGCAGAGACCAAACCATAACATGTGAATCGAATGAACAGGAAGGTGCTACGGGCTCAAATCGTGAGCCCCACGTTTGTTTTTTCGTTGCAAATTATTGGAAATCTACAGTGACAACCAAACACTAAACAATAACTACTCAAATCCAATATTTGATTACTCGGTGTGCTCTGCTGAATTTTTTCTTTCTTCGACCAAATCACCAACACCCAAATTAGTGATTTTTGTGTGTAGCAAATCATTAAATTTAGTGTGGTATTATAGCAAAAACATTCTAAACAATTTTGGTGCTTGAGTTGGGTTGGAAACAAATCTCCAAAATTAGTGACTTAGTCTTTTGGTGTTTGGTTAGAGGTGATATTAGTGAGTTAGTGCATATATGTACTAAAACCATTTTCTTCAAATTATTAGCTTATTATTTTCTCGAATTCTTTACAGAGAATTAAAAGAGATTGATTTTTTTGTATTGTAAAAAAGAATATGAAATAATTTATGATTAACCATCTAAAGAAACCTTCTAAAAATTTTAGTTTAAAAATATTTTCTAGATTCGGAGATGTGCTAACAAGGGAAAAGATTAAAAGTTGTAAGTATTACAATTTACGAATATGAGTAGAGTTTTTAACGAACCGCTTAAATTCGATTCGTTAAATATTCAAGTCGGACTTGTTACAATCGAGTTCAAGCTTAATCAAGGTCAAACATGAACTCGTTTGATAAATGAGTCAAGCTCGAGCCTGTAATTTTAAGGCTCGTGAGCCAATTCGTTTAATATTTAATTAATTTTTATATAATTTAATTTTTAAATATTTACAATGAAATTACACAAGCCGATCTCGAGTTGGCTCATTTAGTAATTAATTAATTATATTTTGAATAAATATTTGTATTGAAAATTAAGCGAGTTAAGCTTGAACATGTCCATATTTGTTTCAAGCCAAATTCAAATTTAGTTGTATAAACCCATTCGAGTCCGAACCAAACTCAAACTTAATATTTTTTCGCGAGCCGACACAAGCTCTGTCAAAAGACTCGATTTGGCTTATTTACACCGGTAACTTAACCAACAGCCATGATCAAGTGATTGCAATAACATAAATAATAATACAGTAAATCAGAATGATTAAATAAAAATGAGTTTCTGAAATGCACAAACGTGTCCTGCTGTGGCGTCACCTTGAAAACCTATTTCCTCACAGCCTGTCAGTCCAACCTCTCTCTCGCTCTCCCTCTTCGAGGAAGACGAAGAAGACGAGCATCGAGACACTCCAATCTTCACCAAGCTCAAAAACACCATAGCGCTTACCTCTATTCCGTTCGATTGGATCCACAGATGGTGAAGAAGCGGGTTCCAGATTGGCTCAACAGCTCCCTCTGGTCCTCCCCTCCGTCCCCGTCCACGCCCTTCTCCGTCGACGACGACGACGGCGATCGCCGACCCAAACCCTCAGAGCCCCAGGTCAAGCCTCCGATTCAAGTCTCGCCTCCTGCGTCCGTCAGAGTAGACCCTCCCAAACCCCAATCGCAGCCCAAAGATTCGCGAAGCAATGGCAACGACGACGACAATGGCAGCCCAAGCCCCGCAGGCCCTTCCCCCGAAGACATTTCTCGCCAGGCGCAGCTCCTCGCCGAGGTCGGTCCTCGCGTTCACACACTTGCATTTCTGTATGTGTTTGGATGTGTGATGGTCTTGAAATTTGTGTTGAATTTGGATTTGTAGTTGTCGAAGAAGGTGGTGAACATGCGAGAATTGAGGAGAATTGCTTCTCAGGGTATACCTGATGGTGCTGGGATTCGTTCTACTGCGTGGAAGGTGTGTGTGGCTTTGTTCTTTAAGCTTTTATGAAACTTGAGAACTGGGAACTGTTCATTTAGCATCACAGGACTGTTTTAGGGTTTCATTTTTGGACAGAATATGCATTTTTGATGAGTACTTGAAGGTTTGGTATTGCAATATCTTAAGTACCTAGAGGTGAGAGTGTGTTCGTATTTAATTTGAGAGTGTAATTCATTATTTGTGGCAGCTCTTACTAGGGTATCTGCCATCTGATCGTGCCCTTTGGTCATCAGAATTAGTGAAGAAGAGGTCTCAATACAAGCGTTTTAAAGAGGAACTTCTTATGAATCCTGTAAGTTACAGGCCTATACTTATAAATTATAATTCACACACACACACATATCTGATTCGCTCAAAAGTTCATAAATTATAGTACTACATTCATATATTGCATGGGAGGAAACAGTGATACAGTTGGTCTTTCTGCATAATAGCATTTCTTCTTTAAGTTTGGTTCTCCTCACTTAACACAAACTTTATGAAACCCAAGAAACGCCAAAACATCACTATACCATTAACCCATCTTTTTGAAGGATGAATTTCTTAGAGCAGTGTGTTCTATTTTCATTGACTATTGGATTCTGTTTTGTGATTGTTCGTGGTTAGGGGAGCATGACATAATTGGGGCATAAGTGTATAGAAGCTGCTTTCAGTTGTCTTATTTTTTCATGCACTAGTTTAAAGGCTCTCTTCCTTCCCTTCTTCTATATAGACATTTAGCGGCCACACTTTCATCGTTTTTGTGTGTATTGCAGAAGTTATACGTAAATTATATATGTAGTTCTCCATAATATGCCAGGTTTCATATTTGGTAACTAAAGCGAGTTTCCTATCCAGTATAATAGGAAATGAGATAAACATACTTACTTAGTACTGTATGGTTGATGAACCCATTCTGCATTCCATTTGCTTCCTTTCTACGGAATTATTAGATTTCTAAATGATTTTATGCCTAATTAGTCAGAAATTACAAGGAGGTTAGAGAAATCCACTGGTTTTGATAATGACGAAGTCAAAGTAGAAGGCAGTGGCTTGCTCTCAAGATCAGAGATACCTCATGGAGAGCATCCTTTGAGCCTTGGGAAGAGCAGCATCTGGAACCAGTTCTTCCAGGTACCACTATACAATATGATTAAAGCAGTACCCATATATGTTTGTGTTAAACTATCAAACTAATGATACAGCAGTCTACAAGAAAGGAAAACAGAATGTAGTACCTTGTAATTAATATTGATGTGCAATGAGAAAGGGAAAAAAACTATATGAAACTCCCTCCCAAGAATGTCTTATTGCCTTTATTATAATCTGTCTACAGGTATATGTTATCCACTTTGATGTATATTAGGTAGAATTCCAGAAGTTTTGGTTTATTGCCATTCTATAGTACCATTATTGTGAATTTTGTAAGGAAAGTTTGCCTTTTGCAGGACTCGGAGATTATAGAGCAGATTGATCGTGATGTGATGCGCACCCACCCAGACATGCACTTTTTCTCCGGGGACTCTGTTCTTGCAAAATCAAATCAGGTATGCTCTTGTTATTCTAATAGGTTCAATTTATGGGCAATCAGTTATCTGATACTAGCGTCTGTTGACCTTTTCAGGAGGCTTTAAGGAATATATTACTGATATTTGCAAAGTTGAATCCTGGTATAAGATATGTGCAAGGGATGAATGAGATTTTGGCTCCTCTATATTACGTATTCAGAAATGACCCTGATGAAGAAAATGCGGTAAATATTTGTTGTTTATATTTTCAGATACTTATATGCATTTTTTATTATCAAATTTCCTGATTCAGAATATAGTTTAATAACCAATATTTCTTGTTAGTAGGATGATATGCAATCAACAGTTTTTGCATACAGCCAAACATTTAGGTTAATAACTTGTGATTGTTGGTCTCTCACCTTGTTTGACATTCTTTGCATTGTTGTCTCATCTATTGGGACTTAAAAAGACTGCCATATTTTGCGTTCAAGGGCATATATTTTTCTCCTACCTTTGTTTAATCCTTGTTGGTTCAAAAATGCATTTGAAAAATTGGAAACGGCAGAGCGGTTATAGTAGACTGGGTCCATCAAAAAAGAAGTAATGATGTATCCTTAGTCATCAGGTAATATATGTAAAAGGATGTTACTCTTCTGAGCTATATGACAATAATATTCAAATGTGCTAGGTGCCTTTGAGTTAGCCATAATATTATTCACCAATGTGTTGGCTGTTCCATGATATTATCAAGCCAGCTGATAGGTATAGTAAAAAACATCTTTATGAACAGCTTTATGTTTCTCTGAGGTTATCTCCCCCCTTAACTCTTTCTGGTTGTGAGACACTGACTGAAAGCCAGTGTTGTTAACATCTGGATATTTTATTGGCATAAAACAAGTAGGGACCAAGAACTTTGTACCTACTGAAAAAAAGATCGGTAGTTGCTGGGATTTGGTTGGTAGAGTCAAGTTGCCAAACCTTTCCTTAAATTTCAGTCCTGTCATTGTCCAATGAGGTTTGCAGATATGATGTGTGCAGCCGGTTTTATTTGTTGAACCTTTGGTACAATTTATGTTTCCATTTTTTCTTCATACTGTATGATTGATTAGAATTTTACAGTATTTGACTGATTCTTACATTTCTTGGCCATGTGACCTTTTCCTGCACAAATTGAGAAGAGAAAATTTTACGGGGCTTGACTAGATGTTAAAATGTCAACACCTTGTTGATTATAATTATTGTAATCTGCATTCCATTGCTTTAATAATTTTCATTTCAACGATTGTTTACAATTTACAAGTTATGCAGGCCGCTGCTGAAGCAGACACGTTCTTCTGTTTTGTTGAATTATTGAGTGGGTTACGGGATAATTTCTGTCAACAGCTTGACAATAGTGTTGTTGGTATTCGTGCGACGATTACAAGGTTATCACAGCTTTTGAAGGAACATGATGAAGAGCTTTGGCGTCATCTTGAGGTTACTACAAAAGTAAGAGAACTTTATGTTTTTGTATTCTCTCACGACAAATAACTAGTAAGAGGAAACAAAAAACTATTGAAAGCTGATAGCTTTGTGTTGGAGTGTCTCATCCTATTCTTGAAGATCAAGTCCCCAGTAGGAGGCTAGTCGTTAGCCTAGTTGTAGTTAAAAGGAGAAAAATATGTACTTGCGTTGCTAACTGTCAAATTGTTTGTAACTCTGATTTTATCTCAGAGCTCATAACTTGCAAGATTGAAATATGCTTGTCATTGTTGTATTTACCCTGCTCGCCTTGTCGTAAACATGCATGCAAGTGGTCACGTAAACAAATTATCCCTATATATCATAATACTTACTTACATATGACAGGTAAACCCCCAATTCTATTCATTTAGGTGGATCACTCTCCTCTTGACCCAGGAATTCAACTTTGCTGACAGCCTTCACATATGGGACACCCTTCTAAGCGATCCAGAAGGACCTCAGGTGAGTCTGTTCTGTTTAACTAACCTTGTGCATTTTTGTATGGGTTAATGAGCAAGATTTGATTAGAAATGTCACCTGTGCTAGAGAAACAGTTTTTCGTAAGAAAACAGAAAATTACCACCACATAATATGATTACTGAGTTACCTGAGACTGGCTAGACTTTGTGATCTCATTCTCATATTTCAGCTAAGGTTACAGAATATTGTTTTCATCTCTGGTCATATCTCATTCTCCGTTCGGCTCTTTTCACTGCTCTGGGAAGTGAAATGTGAATGGCTAGGCATGTTCTTGTTAGATAACCAATTCTGGCAAATGTTGATATTAGCCGACAATGTAGTTTTTCTGAATCATTTTTACACATTGTTGGAGGTCTTTCGGCTTGCTTATTTGTTTCTTTTGAAATTCTGGCTGATAGTTCTAAGAACTCGAAAGTATTGGTGGATTCCATGAACCAGTTCTAGGTAGTCCCATGCTAACTGGTGAATGCTGCCTTGGACTAAAAATGGATTTGGTAAGAGTGGTCTTGAGGATCACAAGATCCTCCACTCTTCCTAGATGTGCGGGGAAAGTTACTCTCATATGTTACATACTTCTAAGCAAAAAGGAAGAAAACATAGTAATTTTTCCTCTGATTGCAGGAAACATTGTTACGGGTATGCTGTGCAATGCTGATTCTGGTCCGAAGACGCTTACTAGCTGGTGATTTCACTTCTAATCTCAAGCTCCTTCAACACTATCCCTCTACAAATATCAGCCATCTTCTCTATGTTGCAAACAAATTGCGTGCACAACCCTCAGTGTAATTATTTTTTCTAATTGTAGCCACACCACTTTACCTTTTTTTTATTTATATTTCCGTTTCCTTTTCTGTTTTGTAAGTAGTGGATGTAAAAGTTGTGTTAGACAAAGTTAATGAGCAGGCAAATAAATCAATCCTCTTTCCTAGATCATTGTATTTCCCTTCCAATACATTTACTTGTATGTTTCTGTAAAATTAGATTTTGTAGCTATTCCTATTCTTTGGTGAATCATATGAGAGCTACTATGCTTTATGTTCGATTTTCTCCCACCACTATGCTGTCTTAATTTAATTCCTCGTTGGTGCTTGCTACTATGTATTCCATATACATTTGTATGTATAGCAATGGTAGTGTCAAGACCATACCTGACAAGAAATGAGGTTATGTTTGGAAAACAAGATGTGTAAAGTCATTGTTTTGAAATTGCAAATTTTCTCCAACAGAGAAAAGTTAGCAGTGAAAACCAAGTGGGAGTGCCAGGAAGAGACTTAAACTCAGGTCTCTTGGAGTTAAGTTAAAGTGCTAAACCAGTTGGTCAAACAATTTTTTTAACTTTACTTTTACGGTTGGAAATGTTTTTCCACAATATATGCAAATAATATGCTATATGAAGACTTGACATATCAATTATAAGAAAACTAATATATTTAACATGGAGTATGGAACACAACCGACCTTAGCTCAGTTGGTAGAGCGGAGGACTGTAGTAGGTTATTCCAACAGCTAATCCTTAGGTCGCTGGTTCGAATCCGGCAGGTCGGATTTTTTTATTCCCAATTGACTTCGCGCATTTTAGCTAGACCTCCTCTATTTTACGCCTAATAAGCGCAAAATAGCACCACCCAGCTCTTCTCTTCAAATCACGCTCGCTCCTAATTCGCACCAAACCAGGCAAGAGTCATTTCTGCAATCCCCAATCATAATCATGGTAATTATCTTCCATTCTCTTTGTTTGGTTACCGGGAAAATGCTGGAAAGTAGAGAATTTCCGATCAGTACCCAATTTTTAACATCTAGAACCCCATTTTTTTGGCGTGTTCAAAATGCATGAAATTTTGCTCTGAAAACACTGCAGGCAAGCTCGTTGCGATTGTATTTCAAGTGCATAAGGAACACTCTCGAAGCTGCCATGTGCTTGCAGGTGCGTTGAGTTAGGGTAGTTTCTGCTTTTCCAGTTCCAATGTATTGCGATGGTATTGGAAATCTCAATTGAAAAACTGTGATCGACTATTTAGCCCTACCTGAGAATATAAATAACAGTTTTTTTAAAAAAAAATCTATTATTGTTGTGCTTGTTATTATCATTTTTTGGAATTTAACTGCAACTTTTGTGTGTTTAGAGGCTTTAACCAATTGCAGATTTTGTTGTATTTATAAATTTTTAGACTGATCCTAAAAGGGATTTTATTTTCGTACCTGCAGAATTTTCCTTGCCAAGAAGTTGAAAGACACAACAAACCAGAGGTTGAACTCAAGTAAGTCCATTGGTTCTATTCCATAAAAATTTAATTTTGGTAAGTGGGAAAGAGTCATTTGTAGGCACTAGATGTCTGCTGTAGAATTATTTTATGTTAGGTTGTTTGAGTTTTGGGGAACACAAGTATGCTACCTATTAAGATTTAAGAAAAATATTATGCCGTGAATTGCAGTTAGCTTTATCTAGTGAGCGATGGAAGAGAAAGAAAGGAGGGGTATATGATAGACAATATTTTTCTCCGTCTCATTAACAGTGGCAATCATTTAACAGATGTGTAGTCGGAGAATTACATAGTATGTGAAATTGATTATGAGTGTAGCTTTTTGTAATGCATGCACCATATATGGTGAACGCATACTTTATTGTGTTAATTTGTTTAGTTAGGTACATGCCTTATGTTTGTCCTATATCTTACCAATTTCTGCAAGAGGGAATCTGAAACGTAGTCGCAAGGGTAATTTCGTGAGTCTAAAATCAGTATCGAAATAAAATGGCCATCAGAGTGAGAAGGTAGAGAAGTTGTATTCGTTCCGACATGCCATTCTTAGCTTTTATGCTGTTATTGTACCGGTTTCAGTTATTTTTTGCTATTTCCATCTTTTGATTCCACTGCATACTATTTTTCTCAACACATCTATTTTAGTATATAATTGTTCTGATCTCCATGTTTAGATATATATCTAATAGCAATGCATCTACGTGCTTAGCTTATAGGATATATTTGTATTAAAAAGATATAAATATTTCTTTATTTTTGCAGGAGTAGTCCGGAACTTCTGTTAAATTCTGTAAGAATCATTCTATTTCTTATACACAACAGTGGACTTAACTTTTCCCTCTTTTCTTTATATAGTTTGCCCTATTGATTCATTCCAGCTCGGTCGGCTTTGTTGATATATTAACTACGGCTATCTTATTTTGTTGCATAATGTTCCTAGAAAATTCGCAAGAAAATTGAATCTTGAAATTCCTAGGTTAAGCAAAGCAATAATATTCTTGACATAAATTTCTTGATGAGTTGGATCCGCTCTTTTCCTAGGACAATACAGTTATGTGATTATACCTCATATGGAGTGTATGGCATACAGTTACATTTATATAAACCTTTTCATTTGGAATAAACTTTTTATTGCACAACCACCAAATAAAAATATTCAGATTTACACAAGTAATGTAAATTACTGTTAGTATCCCACATGTGAAACATCTGAAATCTATAGCCACTTGACATTTTAGTTGGGCCCTCTTGGAGTCACGTTTAATCAACACTAGTCTGTTAAAATAGCAACAAATACAATAAATTTAAACTGTTAGTAAGTTAACCTATATTTTTGTACCTTAGGATGCTAAGAATTGTCAAAAAGACAAGGCATGGAGTGGTTATATAAGACACTCCCTTCAGAATCAGTAATGCCATTCCTATTATATTCCCTGTTATAAGGGATGCTGGCTGGCATATGAATTTATTTGTTCTTTTCTTTTTTTGGTAATATCTTGAGTTCTTTCTGTGCTTAAAGAAGTTAAAATGGAAGAAAAAACATCCCATCTTATAATTTATGAGCTCCTTTAATATTGACTGTAACAGAAGGTCAACAAATTTAGAAAATCTTCTACATGTAACTAGGTCGGGCTATTGACCTTCTCACTACCAAAATCTAGTGTCTTAATCTCTTGTTGAGTCAAAGTAATGGACTTTGAGATATCCAGAAAGGCTGACTTGCTACGTGCTGAGTGATCTGAGTCAGGGCACCTCGTTCTGACTTGTTTTATGATGTTACCTATGTTGTTGGTTTTTGTAAAGTTTAGGATATTATGTTTCCTTGATTGTTGTCGATGAATCGTATTTTATTGCCAATGCAGGTTTTGATATGTCGCAATGAGGCTGAGAAATGCTTAATCGAAACATCCATTAATTCACTGCGCGTAAGCTTAAAGGTGAAACTACATTATGCTAATTTATGCACTGGTCTGTATCAGACACCTGTGTGTGTCTTGGAACATTCTTAGTGGGAAAACTATAGCACGGTAATGTGACTCCAAAACACTTGTACTTCCCCTGAGAGATGCAATTGTATCTAAATCGTTATGTCCCTCTCATGAGCTCCAATGCATTTTGAATATGTTAGTGGTTTTCTAATACTTGACTTACACCAGGGTGTTTTTTTTACATCATATCCTTTTGCAATGTTTTCTTTTATACCATGGAGTTATTTCCAATACCTGATTACAAGGATATTCTGTAAATATAATTTTGTACGCACATAGTTTTTTCAACTTTCCCTCAGTTTATCTTAATATGCATATTCTTTTTACTCTTATATAGGTAAAGCAATCCGATGAACTTGAAAACATACTTACTAAGAAGTTTCTTAGGTTTTTGTCGATGAGGGCAGAAGCATTTCAGGTATTGAGGAGAAAGCCAGTGCAGGTACTTTTATCCGATCTCCATGAATTAATGTCAACTTTCTTTTCCAAATCAATCCGATGTGACAAATTCAAGCGGTTGACGTTATCATGATATCAGGAACGAATGATTAATTATGAGTTCTTGTACTTGCATTGCCATTGACAAAATATAGGGCTGTAACATGGATATGCTTAGAACTTACCCATATTACTAGGACTGGCCTTTTCATACCTCTCCCAATGCGGTCGGGCAATAAATAGAATAGCCTCTGTCCTTTAATTTACTTCTGGTGACTGCGAGATCAATAATGCTTTTTTTCTTGTACTATCCTCTGTGATAAAAAAGCTTGTTTCTACTACATAAGGAAGGTCATAAATTCAAACTTTGGTGCATACAAATTGGTGATATAAAGGTGCTTTGTTTGGATTTGGATTTGAAATACTCTCTTTGGTGCAAACTAATGTTATCTCAGACCAAACCAATCTAAAAGCAGAGACAATAAATCATCTATCCTTGTTCTGTTTCTACTTTAGTTGAAAATTTCAGTGCAAATTTTCAATTGCTTTGCATGCTGTGTCCAACTAACCCTTATCTGATTAAGGTATTGGATATATTTACAATAGTGTGATGCCGAGTATTGAGTTTGGCTTGTCCTTAGAAAGAGTTTTTGCTGAAGGTGATGCAATAGAATAGTGAGTATTGACCTTAATGTTCTCTCTTATTTTTATGGGTCATCAATTGTTAAGCATACATCTGCAATTACAAAATGACTGTGTTAAATTGTTCCCATATTGCTTCACGTACAGGGCTATGACATCAGCTTTCTTATCACAAACTATCACTGTGAGGACATGCAAAAGGACAAGCTCATAGATTTTATTGTGCAGTTTATAGAGGCAAGAATGGATTGAACCTTTTCACTTGACTTTACGTTCTTACATGCTTACCTCCAGTAAATGATTACTTGATTGTTAGTTCCTTTGCTTCTTCCATACTTTCAATGATGGTTAGGCGCTTTTTAATATTGTAACCATTCTCGTTTAGCACGCGTATTCTATTGCTAAAACCAATATACATATCGCAATCTTGTGTTTAAGATGCTGAAACATAGTTTTAGAGGAAGTATTGAATGTCAAGAAAAGCATAGGATATGATGTGTATTTACTAGCACCTCTGATTTGTTCCAGGGGTTGTAAATTTGTCAATTAGATGATGGATTGAGATCTAACTTTCGAAAATTGCAGGATATTGACAAGGAGATAAGTGAATTAAAAATGTCTGTGAACACACGAGGCAGACTGGTAGCCACAGAATTTCTGAAGCAGTTTATATGAACTTTTCACTTTGCCAAGTTCTACAAGATTGGCTATCAGACCATTTTCTTGAACCGTGTTCATATCCATTTTTCTTTGGATTTGTCATTCAATATTCTCCGGTGAAATTTGCATACATTGTGGTATGCTTGTGCACAGGACAGATGATACTGTGGAATGAAGTGAATATTTATATATTCATTAGTGTCAGGTTGCTATGTTTCATGTACAATTAGCTACATTGTGTTGTGGTTATGTTGTGTGGAGTCAGGGTTTTGATTAGACCTACTCAACACAGTTGGATTCGGCCCGATCCAATTTTGTGCGTATCTGCGAGTATTCGAGTATGTCAATGATCAAGTGTTTGTAATTTAATAGTCCAAATTCAATCATTAACAAGAGTTAATTATAAATGATTGCACGCAAGTTTGAGCATTTTACAGATGACTACACCCAAGCTAGAAAATAGTTATGTAAGCAATCTGGTTTCATATTCCACTGATATTGCCAATTCACATAACATATCTGACATCTTTTTCATGATTTAATACAAAATTATACACCAAACATGGCATAACAAAATTGCATACACCAATTAAACGATGAATCAAAACATTGCCAATAGGGTTTGTTACAGAACAAATTCACAGACATGCGATAGCCGTAGCGAGAGAGCTTGGAGAATCGTCTTCACCTTATCGAGCACCTCTACGGAGCACAAATGATACGAGAGCTTGAGCATACAAGTCAAGGTTAGAGAAGTGGAAGACCTAGGGATATAACGTAAAGTCAGATTCATACCCCGAGATTTTCATATGATTATAAATGCTTATGTAACTACTGAATCAGCAAGCACCAGTGGTCTAGTGGTAGAATAGTACCCTGCCACGGTACAGACCCGGGTTCGATTCCCGGCTGGTGCATATCTTGAGCTGTGATGATAAATTGCTTCATAATGAAGGTTGGGTCTTTCATAGCCATCTGAACTTCAGATGAGAACAAGCACATCTGAGCTTCTTTTTTTCCTTGTCACCAAACTAGTCTTCGATTAATCATTCAATGTCTCTCCACCCGACTAGCACCTACCATTTTTTACAACATTGACCGTATCGCATGCTAGTCCACAAGTACAAAGTGGAAATGGACTTTTGTAATTTTAACGTAATAGGCGATTTTTTAAAAAAATAAATAGATATTGATCCTGTAATGTCTTTTTTCTTTAACATTTTTTGAATTCATTCACTAGTTTATATATATTGATAGGACAAACTTACAACAAGTTGATAAAAAATGTGTTGTGAAACTAAATGTACGTAGCTCATGACAACCCATATGGTGGAATTTTCATATGAATTGTCTAAATTAGTCCAATTCCTATTTGGAGCTTGAGCTTCTGCATAATTTCATCTTTC